>CAIGRK010252464.1:0-10229 GCA_903798315.1 Fraxinus greggii | reverse complement strand
AAAATATTATTATAAAAAATGGGATCCACCTCCATGTGTGTGTTTTGTTATATTTACAGATAAATTTTTTCTGTAACAGTACCATTGTTCTAATATTTATGTGCATTTAGAGACCTAAATGCGATCAAAAAAATGTTAGGACCCCAAGTGAGAGAAATAGTAATGTTCGGGGACAGTGTGTGAGAATTTGCCTTGAAATAATAAAAAAACACACATACAAAAAAATCAGAATTAAACGACCGACCGGTGCTGACGTCCCTCATACGCTTCATTTATTAGATCCCTCTTTTCGCCTTTCTTCAATCTGGTAAATTTTTTTCTGCATTCTCTCCCTAAATTCATCATCGTTATATTTTTCAAAATTCAAATTCTTGATGGTATAATTTCTCCCATCCTGAAATAATTACGCAGGATTACTTTTTTTGCCAGGGTNACATACAAAAAAATCAGAATTAAACGACCGACCGGTGCTGACGTCCCTCATACGCTTCATTTATTAGATCCCTCTTTTCGCCTTTCTTCAATCTGGTAAATTTTTTTCTGCATTCTCTCCCTAAATTCATCATCGTTATATTTTTCAAAATTCAAATTCTTGATGGTATAATTTCTCCCATCCTGAAATAATTACGCAGGATTACTTTTTTTGCCAGGGTTTTGTTTTCTGCTCATATTTGTGAAGAAAAAGGAAATTTGAATAAAATCAGATGGCCGCTCCACCCGCCAGAGCTCGTGCTGATTATGATTATCTCATCAAGCTACTGCTAATCGGCGACAGCGGTACGAGTTTTTTTACTCACTTATAATTTTGATTTATTAACATTCTGATTGAGATGTGTGAAATCGCTTTTAATTTGATATATGGTTTTTGGCTGGGGTCATATTTAAGATCTTTAGATTATTTTTATGATAGATCTTTTTGTGATAGGAAAGTGTAACATGTCATATGATTTGCTGATAATTTATGTTTGGCTCATTGGGCAGTTATGAAAAAGATGTTAGATGGGGGTAACTCTGTTTAAACCTGCATTTCTGCCAGCTAAGTAATATGAATAAACGCGTGGGTAATTAAATATTTTCGCTGAAAATATTCTTTTGGGGAAAAGATGCACTCTTTAATAGTTATTATATATGCACATGTTTAAGGCTAGTTGTCTAATGAACGGTTGCTGATTATATGCTTATGTTTGCTGGTATGCATTAGTATTTTGAGCTTTTTAATTTTTAATGCAGAATTAAATCCATAGAATTTTTTTGAAGAATAACTGAGGATTTCTGTACTTTTTGATCACCAAAATAAGTCGTTTGGAGGAATTGTTGGAATCTGAAAAGTAGAATGACTAAAATTTAAGTTGAGGGAAAGGAACATGCCACAGGTAGTAAATATTCTAAAGGATAAGTTCTGATGCATGCTCTTTGGAGGCTCCGGTAAAGTTTTACTTGACAAGAAGATGATTTTTACCTATACTTCACGATAATTATTCAAAAAATGATCTGAACTAAATTATATAAATGTAAAAACTAGATGAGGTGATCTGGTTATGGGAGATTTTGTAATCTTGTCTATAAAAATCCCCTATAACCTGAAATAAGCAAAACCCATCTGAAGTTAATCTGTTAGAGATTAATAATTGGTGGCTTTCTCTTGGCTGACCAATTAGGACTCCACACGGCAGGAGGAAAGTGCTATAATTTTGGATATGAGCTTGGCATGGAATTAGTTTTCTTTCTTAAGTCAATTAAGAACTCTTACTAAGGTAATGTGAGAACCATTTAGTCGTTTAATTTAACAGTTTCTTATTATTTTGTAAGCCAACAGGCTATTTAATCCCTGCACCTTATGTGTAAAAGTATCAAAGAATTATCCTTTCAACTTGTTGTTAAATCAGGAGGCCAAGGGTACCTCGAATTACCCTACCAAGGAGGACTAGGATCCTTCGAAGTATCCTAGAAATTATCCAACAAACAAATAGGTAAGCCTAGCAAACTCAACCCATAGGCTTTTCCTGTGCACAAACCAATTACACGTTCATTTTCTAAGCAACATAACATAATCTAGCTGCCCCATTTGGTCCACTTTCAGGAATGAGGATAACTGTTTGTTGATTGTCGCTTGTGAACGATTATAAAATAGAAACTATTGATTTTGATGACCAATGGCAGTGTAGTGTTCCAGAAGAATGTGTTGGAACTGGGTGATAAAATTTATCTTTGGCTGACTTAAAAACTTTTTGTAATCCTATAATTATTTATGGAACTCCATTTTATTGGAAATAAGGTTTTACTTCTTGTTATTGTTGACCGAAGAAACTTTATCTGCATATCTTTATCAATTTTGCTTCTCATTGGTCTAGTTATTGTGTTTTGTTATAATATAATACATTGTTATGTTTTAATTGTAGTTTAACGTACCTGAGATTTAAGATACATCTCAATAATGTATTTTTCAGGTGTGGGTAAGAGTTGCCTTCTTTTACGGTTCTCCGATGGCTCTTTCACCACCAGTTTCATAACCACCATTGGGTAGATATCTTTCAAATATGCCATAAGTTCCTCCGGTTTGGCTTTTCCTCACTTATCTGCCTTCTGTATCTGATTCGATTTTGTTATGCAGCATTGATTTCAAGATTAGGACCATTGAACTTGATGGGAAACGAATTAAACTACAAATTTGGGATACTGCTGGACAAGAACGATTCCGAACTATCACCACTGGTGTGCATATGATCAATGCAGATATCTACTCCTCTTCCCATCTCATTTCTCTAGAGCACTATTTAATTCGTGTCATGTTCTTGTGCAAAGGCTTTAAAGTTTATAATTTCAGGGGGGGGGATACTGAGAAATTCTCTCAATGCATTTATATCCGTGAGAGTAGAAATTCCTGAGGTGCCTTGTGGATAACTGAGTAGAAGAAAGTAGAGGAAAGAAAATATTTTTCTAAAATGATTATATCCCATAGACTTCAGGAACCAAATACTGGTAATTGGTGGAAAGACTTCTAAACTTTTTGGGTCAGGCAAAACAGAAAATCTTCGTGGTTGCACTTTATTACTATTCATTCTAGTTTATCCCTATAAATTTGAAACATGTTACTCTTACAAGTATGTGAGTTGATGATCTCTGTCAATTTTGGAGAGAGATTTATATGTATAATTTTTTCGAATTTCGAATTATGACATTTTCTATCTTTAACCATGGAAGGAAGGATTAGTGAAATATTCATGGTGAGGACCTCCATTCTCAATTGTTCCATCTATTCCATAAAAAGCATACATCACATGGAATATTTTCCCGTTTGGTCAATGCATATGTTAAAGTGTTCATGAAGTCCTGATTTTGGGGATTGATTCTTTTGATCATCATTTTGTCTTCTCTATCTGCATGTTCTACTGCATTATTCTTATGTCTTGAATTTGCCAAGCTTTCTTTTCCTAAGTAATTACTTCTTCTGTAGCTTACTACCGTGGAGCAATGGGCATATTGCTGGTGTACGATGTGACTGATGAATCGTCCTTTAACAGTAATTACTCCCTATTCTTACCATCAGTACTTTTTTATCGACTAATAATTATTCTCGCCTCATTGGCCCAGCAGAGGACTTCTTTTATTTGTTTGAATTGAATCCTTGAATTCTTGCTCTTCCTTTAATTGTCACTAATTTTTGTTGCTACATATGAATTTTCAATTGAATGACTAGCTTTTCATGATGTAATATGTTCTATCTTGTTAAAAGACCCAAAAATGACGTGCATTTGTTTAGACATTAGGAATTGGATCCGAAACATCGAACAACATGCTTCTGACAATGTCAACAAGATATTGGTGGGTAACAAGGCTGACATGGATGAAAGCAAAAGGGTATGCTCTCCCCTACCCCCATCTTCCTCTCTCTCTCAGACACTTGTTGTATATATATGTCGGCATGCATGTCTCTGATGGTTAGCATGGGTGTATGCATGTGCTATTCATGGAGTTGTTCTGGTAGGCAATATCTAGTGGACTAGAAGAGCTCAATCAAATGGGAATTTGACGAGCATTGTTTCATTCAATAGATTTTGGAAAATTCCAAGCATTAAAACAACAGGTGAAAAGTGATAAAGATTAACCAGACAGATGCATACCATTCCCATGCAACTTTCCAAGGGCGATGTGCTTACGTGGGACTTGGGTGCATTGCTCTGACTGGGGATATCTAGAGCTCGAAGAACTTGGAATTTGGCAACATTGTTTCATGCAAATCAAATTATACTCATCTGACGGATTTGAAAATTCCAAGCATTGGAAAAGGCAGATTAAAAGTGATGGAAAGGCATATAAAGATGCCTTTCCAGATAGGTTAGCTAGTCACATGCATATAATTTAATTGTTTTCTAATGTGCATACATATTTCTAATCTAGCTTTTTTTGCTATTCCAAGATTGATCGGACTTACTCTCTAATATACTCTCATCTACAGGCGGTTCCTACCTCCAGGGGTCAAGCACTGGCTGATGAGTATGGAATTAAATTCTTCGAGACAGTAAGTAGTTCATGTTGCTGATTTTGGAATTGCATACAGAAGAATTCCTTCATAATAACATTATGTAAAACAGAGTGCAAAGACGAATATGAACGTGGAAGAGGTTTTCTTCTCGATAGCCAGGGATATAAAGAAAAGACTTTCCGAAACTGACTCAAAGGCTGAGGTATTGAGTGCTTGTTTTTACCTTTTGGGAATGTCTTTTCATGTTTGCGCGTAATCTTGGGTCTGAACTATCTCTTTTTGGGTTATTGCAGCCTCAAACCATTAGGATTACCCAGCCGGACCAGACAGCAGGGGCTACTCAATCTGCCCAAAAATCAGCGTGCTGTGGTTCTTGAGAGATTGCGTTGGAATTAGGATGACCAGATACGCCCTTAAATTGACCATTTTGAGGGAGGAACTAGTTTTATTATGACAACAACAGTGTTGCTTCTATCGTCATCCCTCATTATTTGTAGTTGATTCACAATTGTGTTTTGGTGGCAGATCGTTATGAATGTGTTATTGATTTTGAATCTCTTAACTTTTGGTTAAATGATTTCTGTTTATTTTCTAGTGTAAAGTTCAATGCAATTGAACCAAAAAGGGGAAAAAACTAGCGTGAAGTTGTAAACACACACACTCTTGTTCGAAAAATTTTGAGGTGTTATCTACCCTGCCCCCATGCCCCACCTCGCTCCCCCAGTTTTCATCCCCTGAATCGATTTAAGCAGTTTGATTTTGCTTTTAACTGTTTGGAATGCTCGAAGCTCTTTATCAACACTTCCACAGACATCACCATGAGCCATGTCTCTTTTGATGAAATGCGATGAAACTATGTCATGGAAAAGTGTAATCTAATGTTCGCTCCTCTTATTTTGCATCACCGTTATATTTTGCAGTGGGAAGGGGGGTATTATTAATGTATTGCTTGTCATATTTTCCAATCAATATCCTCTGATTGCTTACATTTTGTAATGATGGGTTATTTCCCAGAATGCCCTGTGGACTTGTGCAATCCATTTTAATGATCAAGATACAACTTAAAACCTGTCTGTGCGTCTTTATTTGAAAGAGACCGCCAACAGCAACAGGTTTAGAAGTCATATTTCGAAGGGAAAAAAAGAAGTTTAATAGAAAATGTTAAGCCCTTGCCTAAGTGGTAGGTATAGTGATTATGTCAAATACGTTTCATCAGCGCTGCCTCATCGTCCAAGGCGAAAGTTTTGTGTCGCCTCACCTACTCTCCCTTTCAAGGCGTTAGAAGCATAGCCCAACGCTTCTTATGAACCAATAATATAAAAAAAATGAATCCTAGAGCTTGTTTGAGCCCCTCTAAGTATGCATTTTGGAATAACAAATTGATGGAGAATGTGTGGTTAAAAAATAAGGAAAAATTTTGAATTTACGTGTAATATTATTTTATTGAAGAATGTGTTGTTGAAAAGATGAGAAAGAATTTTTTTTTTTTTTTTGGAAAAAAATGGGGATCAAACAAGGGCTAATGCAAATAGATCAAAGATTTAATAGTTCATCCATTTTTAATCTCAATAAAGTCAATCCTTTTGCAATAGAACTGAACAAGAACAAATATGTGACACAACTATTAATAGACTTGATACATTACCACTGCGACTCGGTTGAAAGGAACCAAAACTTAGACATACCAAGTGGGCCTCTTTTCGGTTGAGGTCCAGCCTCTAATGTTCTGTGCAAGTTGCAATCTCTCACATTTTGAGCACGTGAGATGTTCGGATGAGACCATGTGTCAAAGCATCCAAAATGTCTGGTTCACATTTCATTTGCATGTAAATACTCGCACTTTATGTCATTTGAAAACTTCATATCTTAGACAATCTTTAGTTCACTCTTGAATTTTAAACTCGTGGTAAAAATTAAACTTGACTCCCATATTTTTTATTTCATGAACGTCAAAGTACATACGATTGTTGCTATTTCTTTTCCTTGGAGTGGCAGCCTTAGGTCTCTTAACATGTGCATCTAACATACGTGTGGAGGCAAGATGTGCCTCTAACTTGTGCATCTAATGTAAGCTTTGAAGGAAGATATGTTGGGATTTGTTGATGCCCAAATTTGAAGGTCAACAAATGTTTTCTTGACTTAAGAGTAAAAGAATAATGCTTCAAGTACAGGAAGATTTTCACAGATCACTTACAGGACACTCACACATGTGGGTCTCGTGCATAATTTTATTCTAATAATACATGGTGGAGTCCACCCATGTGAGTATTCTGGTGAGCCGTTGTGAAAATAATCCCTGTCGGGGTTAATCTAGAGTAAAACTACCAAAAAAATTGCTAAAATCTGTAATTTAGTTTGCTTCCTCCTGTTATTTTCTAGACATAGCGGGCCTGGAGTCGGCCCATAATCAAGTGTAATTGTCCATTTATTTCCTACTCTATAGGAACCCACCTTAGCACAGAAGCAACTGCAAAACACAACTTGATAGCCGATAGGTATACAATATACGTACAACCGACGTTATAGAGAGAGAAAATAGAGGACAGATGGCTTTCAATTGGTGGACACCGCAGCGTAGAGAGAGAAACCAGTATTATTAGGTACAGATGTGGGTGGTGCTGCGAGTAAAACGACAACAAAAGTTTTAGAGAGAGGAAAAGATTGTTGCGTGTGAGTGGTGGAAAAGGGGGTGGGCCGGGGATTGGAGGTGGTGGTGGATGGAGTGGTTGGAGGGATTATCGCCTAATGCGCATGCTAGCAAGTAGCATCAGCATCCTCACCCTTGATCCTAGTCGTCATCATCCACCCACCCCACCATCCACGCAACCGCCTAATCCCTTTCGCAATACAATTACTTTTGCTACTAAATTCATTGTCTATATGCTACCTCACGATATCAACCACCTCAACCACCCCCACCACCACTCCCAACCACCCCATCTTGCTGTCGTGCGCTTCATATTCATCCCCCATTAGCACAAAAAACACTCGTCCATTTCCTCTCCTAATTCTTCGTGCATATCTCGTTCAATTTCCGCTGTCTTGCTAACGTGCGCCTCCTCAATCAAATCCTCTCCACCACCAGTCCACCACTGTTCTTTCACACTTGGTCTATATCGCTCAACCCACAACTTGGTCTATACCGAGATGAGAACTTTTTTCATCTGCAACCTGAACATCGCCTTGCTAACGTAAGCACTCAACACCGCCAGCTGAACAGATCTATAGATCTTCGACCCCCCCCCACCCAGGTTGGCTAACGTGCGCCGTTTGTCTTGATTTCGCTTTCCGGCCACTTATCGTCCATTCCAAACAAGCCATGTCATCCACCACATCGGCCACTTCTCTTGCGGCGGTGGCGGCCACCAACGCTGTGGAAAAACCTCCACGGAGATTTCCACCGCCTTGCTGGACCCAAGAGGAGACGCTAGCTCTGATTGACGCCTACCGTGAACGGTGGTACGCACTCCGCAGAGGGTACCTGCGCACGGCGGACTGGGATGCGGTGGCGGCCATCGTCAACAGCCGCTTCTCCGACGCACCCATTCCCAAGACCTCGGCGCAGTGCCGCCACAAGGTGGAGAAGCTCCGCCAGCGCTACCGCGCTGAGAAGCAGCGGTCTCTTTCCTATCCGTACCCAGCCGGTCGTTTCATCTCCTCCTGGTTCTTCTTCGACTATATGGACGCCATGGAGAATGAAACAGAACCACCCTCGGCCGAAACTGGACGGGGTGATAACCCCGATAATACTGCCCTACTGAAATCATTTCTCGATCAGAGCATACTGAAACTGAAGCTCAAATCGAAGAATAGTGTCAATTCTAGCTCCATTTTGGAAGCGGAAAATTCCGAACATACTCCATACTTGAACATGGGAGACAATAAAGAGGAGCAGTATCATGCCAGTTTCGGAACTAAATTTCGTTCTGAAAAGACTATGGGAGGATTTTCAATGCCCCCTGTGAAGTTTAAAGCGAAGAATTCCAATATCAGCGGTGGGTTTCATAAGAAATCTTCTGGAAATGAAGATATGATTCCCCCAGGATTAAGAATCAAGAAGTTGGACAGAAGAATGAGTCCTGATATTAACAATGGAGATGAAGAATATTGGGGTTTGAGAGGTGGTGTGAAGAGGGTGAGGAATCCAGAGGAGGAAATGGTGGAATCAATTAAGTTATTGGGAGAAGGATTGTTGAAAATGGAGAAAGCCAAGATGGAAATGGCTAGAGAAATGGAAACAGCAAGAATGGAAATGGAGTTGAAGCGCAATGAGATGATACTGGAATCACAAAGACAAATTGTGGATGCTTTTGTCAAGGGATTATTCCATCTCAAGAAGGCAAAAATCGCCACCGCTTCATCGGATTCATAGTTGGTGGGTGACATCGTGAACACGGTTCTGGACAAGACAGAGACAAGACCTGATGGATTTTAGCTTCTTTTTCTATGGATTTTCCTTCGTCAGTTTCTAGTCTACTTTCTCGTGTAAATTGTTGTTTGGATTTGGATTTTGGAGAAGTTATATTTTATAGAAGTCGGCTTCCCATCTTCTTGTGTTGGGCCTGTTTTCTTGATGGGCCAATGGCTACTGCTGCAAGTCTAATCCAGTTAGAATGGTTCATGTTCATTCTCAAATGTCAACCCCAAATAAAATGTTCAAACATTTTAGGTAATAATATTGAATTGGCAAAGCGTAGACGATTGACTTGATGCCGCGAGTAAGGTCCAAATGAATAATCAATGGCCTTCTCATCCACTCGATGTTTTGGAGAGAGAGAGAGAGAGAGAGAGATGTGTGTGTACGGATTGACTATCGAGCAAACCACCGAACAAATTTCAAATAGAATAATTAGAGTTGGTAGGTGATACGCAATTTTTTTATTTTTTTTTTTTGGGTGGAAATGTACTACAATGAGAACTTGAGTTTTATGTTACATAGTCGGTATTTTTGTACGAACATATAGAAAATAAATGCCACAATCTTGTCGGGTTACTCCTCCTGTCTTGCAAATAGTGGGTTGTGGAAGTACATTTTTTTTATTTTGCTTAGAAGTAATTTAAAATTTACAATTTTTTCTTAATGGTCACCAGATACAAAAGAAAGTCAATTTTTGTTACACATAAGAGGTTTTCCCATGATTCCCCTAAAGCATGAATAGAAATGCTACTCCATCAATACCATAAAGAGTTGCTAAATTTTTTATTTTTATTTTTTCTGAATTATATGTCACTTCCCTTATTGAAAGTATAGTTAAATTCTTAATTTTCTAATATATTTCTATATGCACTTTGTTATCAATATATATAAACTGTCATTATTCAATGTAGAGGTATATTAGGAAAAATATAAGTAATGCAAATAGTGGGTTGTGGAAGTACTTTTTTTTTATTTTGCTTAGAAGTAATTTAAAATTTACAATTTTTTCTTAATGGTCACTAGATACAAAAGAAAGTCAATTTTTGTTACACACAAGAGGTTTTCCCATGGTTCCCCTAAAGCATGAATAGAAATGCTACTCCATCAATACCATAAAGAGTTGCTAAATTTTTTATTTTTATTTTTTTTGAATTATATGTCACTTCCCTTATTGAAAGTATAGCTAAATTCTTAATTTTCTAATATATTTCTATATGCACTTTGTTATCAATATATATAAACTGCCATTATTCAATGTAGAGGTATATTAGGAAAAATATATTTTACAATTCTAATTATATAAATTAAGTTTTCTTAATTTGTGTGAAA
>CAIGRK010252454.1:0-16684 GCA_903798315.1 Fraxinus greggii | reverse complement strand
AAAAAAGAAACCTTACATCGGAACAATAGGTTGCGGCGAAGGTAGAAGTTGAAAAGCTACTGTAGGTAGGGTTTATTAGGAAGGTACAATATCCTGAATAGTGGCGAATGTCATCCTTGTGAAAAATCAAATGGAAAATGGCGCATGTGCATAGATTACACTGGATTGAATACAGTGTGTTCGAAAGACTCGTACCTGCTACCCAGAATGGATCACTTGGTAGAAGCCACATCTAGGTGCCATAAGAACAAACGATAAAGTTTTTTGGATGCCTTTTCTAGTGCCATAAGATCTCCATGGCCGAGTCGGACCAGGAGATTCAAGGACGTAGCTATGCCGTTTGGTTTGAAAAATGCCGGAGTAACTTATCAGAAAATGGTGAATAAGATCTTTAGAGACCTAGTTGGATGTGTTATTGAAGCATACGTAGATTACATTGTCGTCAAGAGTACAAAGGTCGATGACCATGTGACTGAATTAAAGAAAGTGTTCAATGTCGCCCAACAAAATAGACTGAAATTCAATCCCAAGAAGTGTGTCTTTAGTATGGCGATGGAAAATTCTTAGGTTTTATGATATCACAAAGAGGCATTGAAGCAAACCCAGATAAGATTCAAGCTATTCTAGAAATGTAAAGCCGTGAGAGTAGGAACGATGTCAAAAGGCTAACAAGTCGGGTAACGGCATTGAATCATTTCAAGAGTCGAGCAGCAAATAAGTGCTACCACTTCTTAATGGTAATTGGTGGCTCTACCAACTTTAAATGGGCCAAGGAGTGTGAAGAGTCTTTTGAATCCTTGAAACAGTTACTACAGCAGCCACTGATCCAGACTAGGCCGTGCGCAGGGGATGTACTGTGTTTATACTTAGCAATATCAAAGCATGTGGTCAGTGCGGTACTGGTGAAGGAATTTTTCTAGGTATGTCTACTATGTTAGCCGAGTGTTGAGAGAAGCAGAAATACAGCATAGTCTAGCAAAGCAACTGGAGTTTGCGTTGGTTGTGGCAGTTAGAAAGTTAAGGCCATACTTTCAATCTCACACAGTACGAATTATGATGGATCAGCCTGTCAAGAAGATTTTGCATCGACCTGAGACTTTTGGGAGGATGTTAAAGTGGGCAATCGAGTTAAGTGAATTTGACATCGAGTTTAAGCCAAGAACGACTATCAAGGTGCAAGTATTGGCGGATTTTATCACAAAGCTTATGACCCCGCCTGACTACCCCTTGTGATAGGAAGTTGTTTGGAAAATCTTGTGGATGTGTCCTCGTACTGTGAAGGATCCGGAGTAGGCTTCATTAAGATATGGTTGGAATTTGAAGAGTTGGAGTATTCTTTGTGCCTCGAGTTCTCGGCAATAAATAATGATGCTGAATATGAGGCATAATTACGGGCATGAACTTAGCAACTAGACTTAGGGTGTCATCACTAGAAATTTGGAGCGACTCTCAGTTGATAGTTGGACAAGTGACGGGAGAATTTGAAGCATGCGATGGAAAAATGGTAGCCGATTTGATGAAAGTTAGGGACCTGCAAAGAGGATTTGCAAGTTTCAAGATGACTAAAGTCCCCCTTTGAGATAATGAATGATCTAACACTTTGTCTAAGCTTGCATCCGCAAACTTGAAAAATCTGCCTAGTACAGCAAATGTACAAATCCCGTGGCAGCCGAGCATTATGTAGATAGTTCACATAGCGAACATGGAACATGAGAAAAGTTGGATGGACCCGTTGATTGATTACCTTATGGAAGATAATCTACTATAAGATGTGCCTGAGGCCAGGAGACTAAAAATTTGAGTTGCTTTGTTCGTAATTATCGATGGATAATTCTAGAAACGAGGATTCACCATGCCATGTTTAAGGTGCTTGCGCTCAACTGAGGCACGTGTGTTGCTACTCGAGATACATGTAGAAATTTATGGCAATCATCAAGGGGTGACTACCCTCGCATTCAAAGCTCTATGACAGTGGTACTATTGGCCCGTGATAAAGGAGGATGCCAAAGAGTTGGTAAGAAAGTGTGATACATGTCAGTGTAATGGGAATTTGATTCATATTTCAATAGAGCTATAGTCAGCTATATTCGGGGTATGCCATTTCTTTCAATGGATGATGGATATTATGGGGCCTTTGCCTACGGTCAAATGATGGAGAAAGTTCTTGCTAGTAGCCATTGATTATTTTATGAAATGGGTCGAGGCAGAATCTTTAGCCACAATCACGACAGCTAAAGTACAGAGTTTCATTTGGAAAAATACTATATGCAAGTTTGGTATACAGAGAGAGTCCTCCTACTAACAATGATAGACAATTCGAAAATCTTGGCTTTAAAGCCTTTGTGGAAGTTATCACATACTCATTTCCATTGCTCACTCCTAGTGTAATGGGTAGGCGAAAGTAAAAAGCAAGCGTTATTACTGGATTTAAAGACGAGGTTGGAAAAGGAAAAAATGGTTTTGGGCAGATGAATTTCCTAACGTGTTGTGGGTGTATCACATGATCCCGTGAGAACCAACAGGAGAAATACCTTTCAAGTTATCTTTTGAAATGGAAGCCATTGTCCCAATGGAAATCCTAAACGAAACTGGCACGATGAAAGTCAAGTAGCTCGACGTCGCAGCTACCAGCATGGAGCTCGACCTATTTATGAGAATGAGAGAGAAAGTAGCTATTAGGATGGTTGTTTACAAGTGAAGGGCCACCAAATACTTTAATCAAAGGGTAAGACCAAGAGTTTTTCAGTCGAGAGATCTCATATTAAGGGAGGTAGCAGCAACGGGGCACCCTTCGTCCAAGCTCATGCCAAATTGGGAAGGACTATATGAGGTGATTCGCAGCCTTGGAAAAGGGGCTTATAGTCTAAAGGATTTGAAAGGAAAACCACTAGGCGGATTGTAGAACATCGAGCATCTCAATAAGTATTATTAATAGATTGGCAGGCAGGGATATCAAATCAAATGATGTCCAATGTAAATATAGTCATTTTGGTGTTTTATGAGTTTTCCTAATTTAGTGTTTAATTGTTTTTGTAATTATATTAGCTAGGATATTTTATTGGTTTCCTTAATGTAATGCTTACTACGGGCATACTCTATTGTAATCATTTAATGAGAGGCCTAAGTGGCGATGGATGATGAAGGTACTAAGGAAAGGCTAGTCGTTGGGACGTCTCGGAGCACCGACCGAGTCTCCAAATCTAGGCAAGTTAAATCTCAATACGAGAACTTGGTTTGTTATTGGTTGAAACAAGGGCTACAAACGTCTTTCAATGCCTTGAGGTAGAATGGGGGATAGCGGTGAGCAACGAAGCCAAAAAAATGGTTAACTAGACCTCGTACTCTATAATCTTAAATTGTTCGACACATAGCGGTGAGCAACGTAGTAAAAAAATTGGTTAGCTCGAAATTGCTCTACTGTCTCGTGGTGAGTTTTCAAAACCAAGAAATTGTTAAAGCTCAAAATCACTAGACCTCATATTTTACAATCTTAAATCGCTCGATACATAGCGGTGAGCAATGAAGCCAAAAAATTGGTTACCTCAAAATCATTCTATAGTCTCGTGAAGAGCCTTCAGAACCAAAAGTTGGTTAAGAACCTAGTTTGCTATACTCCACACTATACAATTCAACATAGCTCATGGGACTCTACAATTCAACGTAGCCCCAAGGGACTCCATAATTCGACATAGTCCAAGGGGTAAAGCTGTGAGCAACGAAATCAAAAAACTGGTTAAGAATCGACAATGGAAATATGAGAATTGAAATCGCTACCTGGGTTTGTGGCGCGGGTTAACCGTATAGCAATTGAAATCGTTACGTAGCTAGTGTACCCCCTCTGGATGTCGCACCTATTAACCACTATTCGATTGAATTAGAAGAATTATGTGGGGATAGGCAAATTAACTCTCGCACGCTGGCAAATGATGCCTAAAGAAAAAAAAAACTAAGAAACTAAGCAACAATAATATTCCAAAAAAAAGATGTGTCTATACTTAAAATGAAGTGTGATTGTTTGTCCACATCCTAGACCAGGAGAAATAACTAGACAAACGAAATACAAAAAATGAATAATTGTAGAAAGTACTGAAAGATCTACAACAAAAGACTATGTCAACCCGAATGTAAAGTCCATTTGCTCCTGCCTCACGATGTGTACCCTAAATGTCTTGGAATTAGGCATTTCACTCTCTCTTCCTTTGCGTTGAGCCAAAAATATGTCGAAACCCGAAGGATCGGTAGAAGGGTGCTCAACAGATGCACACTCCTCGATCAATTCGATGGACGTCGCCATCACCTTTTGACCGTACGAATGCATGGCCTTAGCATAATTAGATGACGATTTATACTTCTCCACATATGCCTCCAGGTCCTTAGCATACTCTACTGAAAATTTATATCGTTCCATTGCTTTCTCGGGAGCTTAAGCTAAAACCTATTGCAGTTTATCAATTTCTATCTCTTGCTCACGAGCTCGAGTCTCTAAGGTTTCAAGAGACTTTTTCAAAAAAGAAACTTTCTTTTTTGTGGTGGTAAGCTTCTTTATTATTTTCCTCTGCGAGAGCTTTTAACTCCTATGACTGACGATGGCTCGATTCAAGAAGTCCAATTTGTAAGGCCACAACTTAACATACAATGTGGTAAAATGATAAACAACCATCAAGCGTGTTCGAGAGAATAAACCAACAAAGCGATTAAGTACATCATGAAGCATACTCTCTTGAGTATAGATCGCCGAACCCTTTCTACATCATCGGTACTTCGCTCAGCAATCGTTCTGGCACGAGTAACCTTAACCAAAGACCTGAGTATCCTCATTTCAGGCATACTTGCGCTTGGACCTGACGCGACTCGAGATGTCTCCTCTAGTCTCGGGCGGTGGGATAGCTTCGATGGGCTCGTTCAAAAGATGTGATGTCTCCTCTGTAGCATGACACATTGCTCCTGCATCAGTAGTTTTCTTCATTTTCAATGGAATCGGAGTTAGGTCGACATTACTCTCATGCCCGCGCTCGGGCATAGAGTCCATGGTCTCCTCCAAGTCGAATTTCATATATGCATATACAATGTAAAGCCCATCAAGCTCAGAGAACAATAGATGGATGCGCGTACAAAAATGAAACTATAAGCAAAATATGTGAGAACCAACTGTCGACAAGGATAAATCCCTCATCACTTCCCGGTGTGGGCAGAGACTTCAATACCTTATCCAAATTAAAGTCCATATCTGCATGCACACAATTGAGTTTATCAGGCAAAAAAAAAAAAGAGAGGGAGAGTAACAAGTAAGAATATGTACAAGTGTAAGTACGAGTAGGAAAAGAGGACTTACTGGTGGACCAATCCCCACTATCAACATATTCCTCATAGTCAGAATTGACCCTAGGTCTGGTGCAAGAGGTGGTGTATCAGTCACTTGCTAGATTTGCGCTCTTAGAAGAAGAGTAAGCTCAACCTGACTATTGAATATGCGAATTTGAGGATGTGTCTAGTGTTGATTACCCATGGAAGGTCGAACAAAGAAGAACCAACATTTACACCACTGTTGGAATTCCTAAATTTGGGGAAGCGCAAAGGGACTCTAGAGGTGAAGAAAACAAATGCATTATACCGAGCTAACTCGTGCATCTCAAAGACGCACCTAAAGAGGTCTACTGAGAGTGAGATCTTCTTGCTGAGGCAAATGTACTATAAATACAATGCCTTCCTCCACGCGCTAGTGTTTATTTCAGTAGGGATGAGGGAGGTGGAATTCATCAAAAATTGAGACGAAAAAGGGATAGATGGGGAATCGAAAGACACCGTCCATAATGCCTTTGTATACATTAATCTCACGGGGGTCGGACCCTTGAAGCCTTTCTTTGGGCCTAGGGGCTCTATGGATATAATTGTCAACATGATTGAGTTTGCTAAGTGATTTTTCCAATTTAAGTGAGGAATTGTAAAGGCTATAGCATTTTGGAATCTCAAGAACCACCACCTCGCCCGTCGAATCTTGTCAAAATTCCAAGTTTTGATTCAAAGATTTAGTCGAACCAATGTGTTTCTTGGGAGAACTTGGTTGGAAAACACGAGGTTCAGCAAAATGGGACGGACTATTGGAGTCATGGAAGAATTGATCGACATCTCGGAGAGGCCGTCGATGGGGCCAAGTTAGTCGATTGTCGACCAGCAATCATCGACCAGCTTTGTTGGTCGACGGTCCGGTATTGATGTCGACTAATCCATCCAACGATGGGCTAGTCGATTTGCTCACCCCCGCACTATCACTCTCGCCGGATGAAGAAGTTAAGACGGTTTATGCATGATAGGAGGAAAGACAACCAAAAAAGAAAAACTAAGATGAAAGAAGAAGAGGTACAACGGGGGAGGAAGCCCCAACCTCATATCCATCCATTCTATTTTTTCTTCCTACGTTCCTAAACTACCTACTAATTCTTATGCCAGGGGTACAACGTTGAGGAAGGCCAAACCTCATTTTGCAGGTAACGTTTGTTCATCAGAACCGCTGAAACACCTTGCACCTCAAGGAGGACGCGGAGGTTTATTTCATAACAATATCATGCAATTATCAACAAAACAAAAGTAAAGGATCAGAAAACATGGTCTAGGGAACCTCAAAACCTATATAGATATAATAAAAAGTTGGAAATACACTTTGAACTCGAATATACTTCATATAAATCAGATGAAAATTCTTAAGTACCACTTGATTATGAGCATTCTCTTTTGTGAAATGGTAAACATGAATCAAAAGGTCATTTGGACCAAGACCAAGGTTCTTCTCTTCTTCTGGAATCTGAGCTAAAGAACATTCCACAGTAAAGTAAAAAGACATTGGAATTGATGAGTATGACCATCCAAGAAACAATGTTAAAACTCCTATAGAAGTGGAAAAAAATTCATATAAAAAAGGACGAACATACAATAAAGAACAAACTGAAACAATTTCCAAAATAATATACAAATATGAACGCTGAGCTAAACATAGAGAGCAACTATTAAACTTTTAACCCAACCTCTTCGACTCTCCATCAATTCTATTAGACACTCTTCTCTCTAACTTTAGAAGATAGGAAATAACAAGGTTTTATACCAAAAATAAAATTGTATGTGCGTGAAAAATACACTAGACAAAGAAAGCAAGAAGGAGATTTTGAAAGAAGAGCAGCTCACTTTTTCAGCCCTCAATGTTCGGTATTGGTCATTTATATTCTGAATCTTCTCATTGAGAGGAAAGATCTGCACAAATTGAGAAACAGAACATTTTTACATCATGTAACGAAACACTTGTTCCAATAAAAGATTGCAATCCATTCAATAATCACAAATGTGGCTGAGGATGACAATTTAAAATGTAGCTAGGTTTGATTTTCAATTTTTTGTTATAGTTGCTCAAGAATACTTTTAAAAATTCAGTTTTATTATTTAATAGTCGACGCTTATTTATCTAGTTGTTATAGAACTCTAAAAGTAAAACTAGCCGCAAAGATTGCATTTGTAGCTGTTTTAAATCATTTTATTTATAATTTCCAAACTTCTAACTGATTAGATCAAATAAAATATAACAGCTATCAGATTTGCTGATATAGATAATCATATTTGGGTTAATCCATTTGTACATAATGGTTTGTACATAATGGATTACCCCCTCTCACATAATGCACTGGGCCAGCGTGTATTTAAAAATTTCGACAATGTGGTCCACATCCCTATTGTGAGTAGTAGGTAAAAGATTCGATAAAAAAATTCGGTACACGTATGATGATCCATCATATTTTGTATCCTAACTTGTTATTTATTATTTTCACAATCATGCAATTTTGAGCCTTTTCATTATTTAAGCGGGCTTGTAATTCGTTCTCCACCTGCAATTTATACACGAGAGGTTGCCCAAAAATGGTAATGGCAAGAAAATGAGTTATACTATAATCTATAATGAGATTAGATGTACGTGTAATTGAATAAAAAAATTCTTGCTCGAACTAATGCGCTGTGTGTGCACATCACTTGCACACACAAGCTATTATCTATTTTACATAACAAGTATCACACGTACACGATCATCTTAAACCATACTTCACCTACTATTTTTAGGTCATTTTGTGGGGGCAATTAGATGTATGTCATAATTAAATATTAATTTCTTTTCATATTTATTTTAATGTCTTATAGATACATAATTAATTTCATGGCCGAGATTTATTGTGCACATACAAATATTACATTCACGTCTAGGTAAAATAAAAAAGACATAAATGAATTGTATTGGACTCTACCAAATTAGTCTTTCTATAATTGTAAACAAGTGATAGACGTTCAAAAGTCAAATTTAAAATTATCAATTAATTCTTTTAGTAATTTGTGACCGTTAATGTCAATGTATACTATATCAAGTTTTATTTTCATGACCTAAAACATCAAGGAAGAAACTTAATTGGTTTATGTTTTCTTAAAGGAAAAATATGACCCAGAAGAAAGATAAGGTTATTTGTTGTCGGTGGGGTGAATAACCTTATCATTCCTTCTAGAATCTAGATAGAAAGTAGTGGGTCACAAACTCTTAAAGGAGTACGATTTCCAGCCCATATTTTCACTAATTTCAATTTGATTCCTCAACTTCTTCTCCTTTTCAGTCCGAGTCCCTTTTATTTGTTTCATGGACCCTTCATGTTTTAATCTATAATTTGCTCTTCTACATTTTCCACAATTGATCCGTAATTGATTCGATGCAAGTTTTGAAAATTTTTAATTTAGTCCTCAAACTTTCTCAATGTTGGATTTTAGTGAATACTTTTGATTGACCTCTTAACACTTTTAATTGATTATTTACAGTCCGGTTGATCTTCAATTACTTGAATCAAATCCAATTGAAGATCCAAAATTCATTTTAACATCAATTGCACACAAATGCATTCAAGTAGGAGATTTACCTCATTTAGCATATTTACGCCTAAATTAGATAGATATTTGATCCATTAGCAATTAAAAGCAAGTACAGAACACCAAATTAAATAAGTGTATAAGACCGCGCTTATCAAACCCCAAACTTATATTCATGTTCAACCCCAGTAAGACTATCTTCTACTACTACTACTACTACTACTACTACTACTACTACTGCTACAACAACACACACACACACACAAAAACAAACATAAATATCAATACATTAGATCAATTTACCTAACTTGCCTTGAGTATTGTAATTGTTTGATAATTCGTAAAAAGCACATGAGTAATACAATTAAAAGTAAATTTTACTTATCCAATGCTCGATGTATTTGTGTGCATTGTGAATCAGATCATCATTAACATTTAGGTTATTACTTTTCTGATTCTCAATAGTCAAATATGTTAATTTCTCTCTCGTGGGATACACAGGCTCAATCTCTCACCCCATGTGCTTATTCTAAGGTTGTTTTCACAATAATCTTTGTTTTCACAATAATCTTTTCTTTCTTGCTCAAATTTGGTTGGTTTTATCAATGAAAGTTACTATCTTGATATATGATTATTCTCCCCAAATTTGAACGTCTCAACCTCAAGCTTCACCTGGGTTAATAACCTCACTAAAAATCTAAATTTTGATTTTAGTATCCGAAGCTTAGTCGGTTAGAACAATGTTTACAATTATATTGTCACTGCTTGTCTCAACACGCTTTACGATGATGAATAGGGTTTGATTACTCAAGACTAGTTCCATATTACAGTTTAGGTAAATTTTTCCTACGTACCATGACTAATGGAATGCCTTTTTATTTGAACAAGTAATTAAGATCACACCCCTAATGTATGGTTAGTATCTGGGTTCACCTATTAGCCATAAATACTTCACACAATTATTTAATAAGTACGAAATCAACACGTATCACAATAGCTCCCAACATAAGGTCAACCACCTCCAAACTAATCATTTAAATAGGTTAAGGGCTTGATTTTCAATTCGATCTTATTTTTTCAACCTAAGTACATTCAAACTATACTATTGATATAACCAATCCAAAAATACATGACAATCTTCATGAATATTGTGCTTAATATAATACAATCTCAAAGATTATGCCCATGTTTGAGCCCCATTTTGGTAAGAAAAGGTATTTTGGAATAATGATTTTCTGAAAAATGTGTGGTTCAAAAGGAAAAATTTCAATTTACGTGTAATATTATTTTTATAGAGAATGTGGGAATGAAAATGAGTTTTGAAAAAATGGGGGTCAAACAAAGCTAAATATCAAACTAGCAAATAAGTTTCATCGCCTAATCACAAATCATGAATCATCAACACTTCTAAATTCTCATTATTTACAAAAACAATTGAAACAAGAAAATATTTTAAATTCTTTCTTCATCTTCAATTTTTTGTTATCATTTTTTTTTAATGGTAAATCATACAAACAAATAAATAACGAAGTTATTCCACCCTTAAACTTAAAATACATGTTTTTCTTCAATGTACGCAAAAACAAAAAAAAAAAAATATTAACTTAAAACGATTAGCAGTACTCGCCGTGTATAAGAAAATGTTCTTCTCTAACACTTGATCTTGTATCCTCATTTTATTTTCATCGTTCATTTTGCAATGTGTTTCGATTATACCTAGAAAGAGAAGGAACTAACCACCAATATAAGAATATAGGAGTTAAAATAAATCCTATATCGATTGGGAGTGTAAGATGAGAGAATATTTGACACGATTGTGATGGGAGGAATGCTACCCTAAAATAAGAAAAATCATATTCAATAATAAGTACATGTGCCTAAGTACTAAATCCAATCCTCGCACACTACAACCAATGTTATTATCAAAGCATAATAAAAGGGTAAAAAGATTGGATTGCCTTCTAATAAGCACAAGTTTATAGTCCTAGCCCAACTTCTGCAACGAGATTTCAAAGCACTTGGAATGACGTTTTTGATTTGCTTCAGTGGACTTTGCACCATTATTCGTTGATTCTCCAAACTTCTACCTGCCCTTTTATATATGGTATGCTTTGCCAACTCCACTCAACTCAAATTTAAGATTGAAGACTTCTACCTTCTCTTCGATCTTAATCACAAAATGAATATTAGAGCAATAAGTGAAATCGGAGGAATCCATGTAAGTTTCAACTTCATTGAATGCTACGGCTTTGTTTGGTCTCATTGTGATTAATTCTTTATTCTCTACATGTTCTTATTCATTAGTTGTTAGGTTCTCAGGTTGAACGATCGGTCTTCCACCAAAAACCATGGGCAATTGCACAATGATATCCTCTTCAAATTTGTTCACATCAGGTTCGAGGAAGATCAGTAGATTGGATTGCTATATTAAATAAAATGGTACGTCATCCTTATCAAACTTAACAAGTCTTTTATATCCCATTGTTTCAAATCATTATGGAGTGAAGAAATCTCCCATAAGCATATATTCATTAACAAATTTTTGCATATTGAAGACATCTCGTACAAGCATGTCTTCATCATCTATGTTGGGTTAATCATTGCATTTTATATTGCTACTTCTTTATCTCTCTCTAGTCTCTATCCTTTGTCAAAGAAACCAAGAAAAACAAGTAAAGAAGCTAAAAAAATAAAAATGATAGAAGAAGAAGAATTAAAGTAAAGCTGGAATAACAAAAAACTAACTAAATAACTTAAAACCCAACGGTGTTAATAACTTGTAAGGAATTTTAATATTTGCAAGGGTACGGATTGTATACTAGTAATAAAGTGGGTATGAGTCCAAGTATCGATCCCACAAGAAAGAGGTATTTAGTCTAGTTTCAGTCAATCTAACTCTAATTGAATAACACACAATTGAGATGGGAGGAGTATGTTAACAACTTATAACTAACCTATCTAATTAATTAATAGGTAGAGAAGCATTTATGAAACTAAAGTAATTGAACAAACATTAGGACCCCGCATCTCCCCCCATTCTTCTATTTCAATATCAATTCCACATTTTTTATAATATTTATTTGGTTTTATAATATTTATTTGGTTTGTAGATTAATGTTCCTATCACGTTTAATAATATCTCTCCAGTGTAATTAAATATATTCTCACATGTCACTATCCCGAATGTGAATACAGGATGTATTGAATCGTAAAAACATTCATTTAGATCATACAAATCATGACAATTACCCCTAATGTCCATATGATGTTATACACTGATTACTTCTTGTGCTAAATTAAAGTTCCTTCTCCCGAATGTCAAATAATAATCATACGTCTAATAAATTAGTGAAATTTAGTCAGAACACATTAAACTTCTAACAATTATTGAAACCAAACAAACATCTAATTTCAAAATATAATATTTAATATCAAAACTTCGTAACATCGTGTTCAAGTTACTCTAACATCTATACAACTAACCAAGCATCATATTAATACAATAACAGCAATAAATCGATAAAAGATCGCTCGTAATTAAAGATTTGAAAGAAGGTAAAAATTAATCTTGAAACTTGAATTCTTTCCTTGATATCTTCTTCTTCTTCTTCTTCTTCTTCTTCTTCTTCTTTTACAACACAAGCTATATATTTATAAAATATGAATGAATAGGTATCTTGTTATAAAAGCTTCTTCAAAGCTTTGCAAGAAATAGATCTTTGCTTCTCTCAATGCTTCTCGAATATGTATTCTTTATGTATCAAGCCTCCTAAGCTTTCTCTCTATGAATTGTGGATAAAGAATATATTTATAGGCCAAAATTAGGTCAAAAATCGTACGCTAGTTGCCTTCGAAGAAGATGTTGAATCAAACAAGAAAATAAAATCTTTCTGCCGAAAGGGAATGACACCATGTAATCGCATGGTTCAACACTTGGAGCTGCAGCAGCCTAATTTATACCTTTGCAATTGCATCCCTTAAAAATCATGTGATCCAAGCCCTTATACTCACCACAAGTCCATTCTTATTCGCACCATGGGTCCTTCATCTTTAAATCTCCGTACTTTGCTCCTCATTTTCCATAATTGATCCCTGATTGATCCGATGCTCCACAAGTTTGCTATTTAGTTCTGGAATATTTGAATGTTGGATTTCACTCACAAAACTTGTGAATCACCTCCTGTTTCTATATTAATATTTCTGATTGATCAATTTCAATCCTATTGATCTTCAATTACTCCGAATCAACTTCGAAATGCATTTTAATGCCAATTACATCCAAATGCATTCAAGTAGGAGATTTACCTACAATTAACTTATTTACACCTAAATTAAATAGATATATGTTGAACTAGAAATAAATAAGCTAGTATGCAAAATCAAATAAGTGTATAAAATATATTTATCAAATATTTACCAGCTTAAGTAGCTGAGTAAGAGCATAATAAATATATTTTGTACACTTATTTATACCATTAAATTAGGATATTTTGTATTATATTTGATAAATAATCTCATGTATTTATCATTTGTTGAGAACAACTCAATTATTTGAAGTGAATTTGAAAGAAAGAAACAAAAAATGGTAAAAATGGATAAAATTCAATGTTCGAGGACCTAATTGAAAATATTCAATAGTTGATTTAGGCCACAAAATGATGATTGAAGATCACATAAGATCAATTGGATATAATTAGAAGTCAAAAGAGTGAAACATTGAAATACAGTCAAAGTATTTCACAAATCTAGATTTTAAATTGCAGATTAAGACCAATTTTTTGTATAGTAAACGTTCAAGCTGAAAAAATATATTTACAGAATAATTGTATATCTTTAAGTTAGCTGACCAACACCCTTTCAATCGCCTCAATTGGATATCTGAAGATAAATATATGACAAAATTACTGACGATTGAGGGGAGACATAACTATGCGCGAAACGAAGGCAACTTTCCTTATTTGATTAGAACTCTTTTAGAACCCAATTCGAACGTATTTGTTGACCGACTCCTACCTTCTATAAATCAAGAACATAGGCATATATTCAGGGGATCTTTGTCTCACCTCTCAAATCACATCCATATCTTATAAAATCTATCAAGAAATGTGAGGTCAATTCAATATCCGTTGGAGAGGAGAACAAATCTAGCACGTGGATTGAATCAAGAAATATTGAGAACTCAAAAAATCAAAGCTCGAGGTTGAAAATCAAGAACAAGAATTAGACCGTGACATCTCTTTCTTGTATTTATAAATTTCGGGTGATACTTTTCCATTCTTTTTGTTGTTCTATCTTTAGAAACATGTTAAGCTAAATTTCTTTGCGTTAGATGAAGATGAACCATTTATTTATTTATTTATTAAAAATAAGTTATTTAGTAATTCTTGTGTTTCTTAATTAATTATGCACTCTTGTTGCATTATTTAATTGCTTGATCAACAATTAGATATGTTGTAGTGTTGAAAACCACAAATTAAGTAGACACGACATGATTAACACACGAACAATAGGTATTAGGAATACAACATATCGTGTGTGTAATCACCTCAATAATTGTGTTATTGAATGCCTTATCACCTGAATAATCGTGTAATTGAATGCATTTTACTCATTCGAATTCGAACTAAGAATAGGATCAGTTTGTATTTAGAATATAACTAATTTATCTTGGAAAAGAAAGTTGAATATGTTAAGTTTTAAAGATGTTGGCAATCTTTTGATAAAACTATTGTTGAAAAAGAGTTTTTAAAAGTGAAAGTGTCAAGTAAGTTGCATAGGTTAGAAGTCCTAGGGTTCGAGTATGGAACGACGAGAAAAAAGTTGTCACAATTTGGCTGGGCGATATGGAACGACGAGAAAATAGTCGTCACAATTTCGCTAGCCTATCCCCAGCTGACGCTCAAGCAATAAAAATAGAAGCTGCATCGACTGCCTGTCACCTGGACTTCGGTCGAGCGAAACACCGCCGCCTACCTGTCGCTTAGTGTCGCTCGAGCGACAATATATCTCAAGAAAACCTAATTCGCATTTTTCAATATTTTTATCCAGCCCATACTACCAAAAACCTCTACACTATATATATATATCCACGCCTCCGTTCGAAAAATAGTTGGTTGAACATTGAGAGAAACAAAAGATTATTTCCTTCAAATCATTCTATTAGTTCAACCTTCATTTTGATTTATTCATAGCATTGAAAAACATCAATTTCACATAAACCAAACACCAAAACACATAATTCATAACATCTGTCAGAGTTTTGAAGATCAAGAAAGGTGACCGGAGTGCCAATTGTTGGAGAACGAGAAGTTCTCATTGATCCACAGGAGATAGACGAATTCAGAGGGTCGAGAGTTGGTACAGGAGCACGCAATTTAGGAGGGCTTTAGTGATTACAGTTATGAGGTCAGATAATACTAGAGTTAGTCGAGTTTGACAGTACTGTAAATTGATTCGTTTGAAGTGAATTTTTACTGGCTATGGCCCGGAGTTTTTACCCAGTTATGGGTTTTCTCCATCAACAATTTTCAAGTCTTATCTATTTTTCAGTAATTTATTATTTGCGGCAATTCAACATATGATAGTCATGCATGTGAATTCGTCTGAATTAATTAATAAATGTGATTTGTTGCATTTATTAATTGGTAAATTTAAATTACATATAACATCTATTCACCCCCCCTTTAGGTGTTAGTTGTGTCGAACTTTGTTATTTCATAATATAATAGGATTATTGACTCTCAAAAATGCAAGAATAAAACTAAATTATATGGTTGAGAATTGAAAATAGGATAATAATAGGTGGAATCAGAATTCCAACACGTACATATTATATTTAGTTTAAAATCATCTTAGATAACTAGCAAAACAATTTATATATAAATAAAATTATCTCTTTTGTTATTTACATTCGAATTTGATAACGAGTTTATACAATTCATTTTAAGGTTTATTGCTTGTAGGATGATACTCTTAACTCATCAATTCTATTACTTGTTAACGATCCCCGTACGTTTGCGAGAATTGTCTGAACAAAGCCCAATATTGAGACAATTCTTCTTCATATTCTTGGATATAAATGTTTGTATAATGAGCGACTTATTTTCTATGGGTAAAGCAACATATTATACATATTGTGAAAACTTGTTTTGATTTTATCACTGCTGCCCTTGATACTTATTAATATGGCAGATTATTGGTGGATGTAGTAGTCTGAAGAATTTAAAGACAAAATGTTGGATTACATTTTTCTCTAATGAAAAATTGCATCTATCTTATGCGTGATGGACCTTGAAATACATACTGTAATTATATTATTGCTTTGAAGTTGAGAGTACTTGACTTTGAATATCAACAAATTTTTAGACTTGAAGATTCCGCAAGTCACATGCTAAAAGGGAGTTAGTCAATTTGAAGAAATTCACGTAAGTTTAGTCCTGCCGAAGTATCAAACAAATGTTGCATGGCTTTGTCAAGCCCACATTTATTGACCATATCACATTCATTGGACCTGAATAATAGCAAATTATAGGACCATCTTATCCTTTCCTTTGTCCAACTGTTTTCTTTCTCCTCATTGGCTGAATTGGCAGTTCAGTTGAAAATTGGCTTCATATTCGTAGTAGTTGTACAAAAAAGAGAAGATTGTAATGGACTTCTATTTCACGAGGAAGGAGAGGAAATACCATTGTAAGGAATTGAATTGAAGAAAACGAGTTGTCCTCTTAAATGAATTAACTATTGTTTGAGGCAGCTTTTTTAATTGAAAAATAATTTTTTTTGAAAAATGTATCATTAAAAA
>CAIGRK010252403.1:0-10211 GCA_903798315.1 Fraxinus greggii | reverse complement strand
GCCTCTTATGTGATGGTTTATATAAATTGTCTTGGCTTCTTTTGGTGAAGTCTTTTGTTATCACCATGCCCATCGCTGGTATTAACATCAACAAAATATTGGTGTGATAATGATGAAAATCATACGAAAGAGGAGTCAATCATTACGAACTCTGTCGTTATGTTGGCCTTACGAAGGGATATGCTACAGCTAGAGCAATCTTTCCTCTAGGAATAAATAGTGTACCATTTAGCCCGAGGAGTAGACCGAAGTAGGGCTGAAGAAGTTGAGGAAGATTCTGATCCAACTGAGCATGATCGCATACAATATGTTGAGGGCACTTCTTGATCCACCAATATTTTGTTGGTGTTAACACCAGCGATGGGCATGGTGATAACTAGATGCGGAGATAAGCTAAAGATCGGCCATTTCCACAAGGACTATACTTTAATGCTTAATTTAATATTTCTAACTACTATTTGACGAAAGCAAACAAAGAGTTGTGATGTGTTGTGATTTTTTATCTAACTACTTAAAATAATTGGATGCACACAAAGATCGATTTAAAATTTAAATATGAATGAGATATTGGGGTTTAATAATTTCATCTATTGATCACCTTTAAATCTTAATTCAAAATTCATAACCTAATATAGTGTTTGATCGAATTCTTCTATTGTATTCAATTTACTCCTCTCTGAGCCATTTAACTAATTCAATCCCCTACCCTTTTGTGACTCAAGTTTAGTTAAATGAAATATTAGTTCTAAAAATTCATATAAGACCACAATAATTAATATATGTATCTCTAAACATTATATTAAATTACCGGATTTTAATATGCGTTCTAAATCTAATACTCTCCTTTCGATTTGTATTAAATTCACAAAGTAATTGAATTAGTGATCAAGTAACTCAAAGAATTAATTACATAATTAAAATCAACACATANTTGTGACTCAAGTTTAGTTAAATGAAATATTAGTTCTAAAAATTCATATAAGACCACAATAATTAATATATGTATCTCTAAACATTATATTAAATTACCGGATTTTAATATGCGTTCTAAATCTAATACTCTCCTTTCGATTTGTATTAAATTCACAAAGTAATTGAATTAGTGATCAAGTAACTCAAAGAATTAATTACATAATTAAAATCAACACATAAATAATGAAAGAACTTGAATCTTGAATTAAAGAAAAAAAAGGTCTCAAAAGATTACATTGTTTGCTCTAATAGAAAACTTGGCTATTCATAATAATTGTAAAAAAACTAAAGATTTGCAATAAGTACATCACTAGGTTTTGAATTGAAATGTAGAAAAGAGGATGAATCTTGCACAAAGTTCTCTTCTTACCTCCAATCTTGATTTTAAACCCTAGCTCTTGATTTCTTCTTTTTTTTTCCCTCCCTTTTTATTTTCTCTCGAATTCTCAAATTGTATCTTGTGCCTCTTAATGTGGGGAATTCCCTAAAAAGTGTCAAAAACTTGTATTTGTATTCTTCCTGACGTTTTTGTCAAATGTAGAGGTTTTATGGGCTTCAAAAGGGTCCAAAAATGTGCCCTAGATACATCTAGGTGGTACCTAGGCGCCGTGTCTCTGTATTGTGTGATTTGGTGGCGCCTCGGCCCCATGATGCGGATGAGAATCTGCACACTTCATTAGTATTTTTATCATAACTTTCTCTTCCAATATCCGATTGAGAGGATTCAAATTGAGGTATAAAGATAAGTTAAAGTGCTACAACTTTACGTGAAATAGATGTTTTTCAGTTCGAACATTTACTAGGTCAAAATTGGTTTAATCTTGAGCTAAAAATTGGGAACATACTTGCGCGGTCAAAAATTGATTTGTGTGTATATTTTGATTATATTTCACTCATTTTTTCTTTTTATATGCATCCAATTGACTCCTAGCATTTTCGAATCTTCATCATGAGGTCCAACACAACTTTTGAGTACTATACTGTAGTCCTCAAACTTTGGATCTTGCCCTTTTTCATCGATTTTCCACTTCTTTCTTTCAGTTCTACTTCTATTCATTGAGTTTCATCTAATAATAGGTTATATAATAAATTAGGTTATAATTTTAGCAATAGAACTGCAAAATGTTCATATTTTAGAGCCAAAATGAGTGTATAAAATACACTTATCAAATGAGTGTATAAAATACACTTATCAAACACCCACAAACTTAAATATTTACTTGTTCTCAAACAAAACGGTAACCTAACTTAATAAACAAGCAAACATGCAAAGAGTTTTTTTTTGTTGTTAGATACCTTGTCATTTTCCCTTAGGATTGAAAACATTATATCACATTTATGAAAGGCTTCAAATCACTATACAATAGCTAAACTTTCACTTATCCACTGCAAAACAGGTGTTAGCGTGAAGAATCAAGTGTAATGACGTGCGTTCACAAGTTGGTTCAATTTCCAGCCCTAACTGTTCAATTATCTCCTTGCTTTACTCGTGAGATTCACACACCTCTAAACTTGTTTTCTTTCATTCTCTCTCCAAGGTATAATTCTAAAGTTTAGTTTCCATTATCAATTCCTTACACCACTCTATTTTGGTTTAGTCTAACGGGTAACGTCAATAGATTATTCATGGGATGATTCTCCCAAATAGTGAGTGCTCTAACAATCAAGTTTAGACCAAGTGATTCAAACCCACCAGTTATCTGAGCCCCCAACAATCAGCTCTTACTTGTGTACTTGTAGATAGTTTTTCTTTTTTTGATATTTTCTTTTTAGCTCAATATTGACCTCACTCTTTTTTCCCTTCTTGACTCTTGTAATGAGGTTTTAGTCGTTAACTCCTCGACTTTTGAATACAAAAGGGTACCAGGTTTCAAAATACTCCTATAGACTTACTAACTTGAGTTAAAAAGGTCCTGGAGTGACCTCAATAAGTGCTATGCTTATTTTCTATCAAAGATAAACAAAATTTATAGGGGTTAGATCTGTAGCAATCTGTCATCACTTAGTTCATACATGAAAGTAAAAGATACTCCACACAATCTTTTCAACATGCATGGAATCATCACAATCTTAAATCATTTTTTTACCAACTCGAACACCCCCAAATTATTGTTATACAGTTAAAGGATGTTGTGAATATGAATCATCGGTTAAGAGATCAGGCATCTAAGTCATGTGTTCAGTCTATACATATGAATCTTCATGTTCCTGTACGATGCTATACTCAATTATCGTGCATAAATATTGTCATGTTCACATGGATAAGTAGAAAATTCAACTAAAGCATATGATTTATTCACAATCCATAAAGTAATACACGCTCTCAAATATATTCTCCTAACCGACAAGAATATTTAACTCACGCAAGCATGCATGTAAAGAAAAATCTTTTTCTTTGTCCACACAATTTACATGAAATAAAATTATATCACACAAGCACACAAACACTAAAAAAATGACAATAGCAATTTTTTTCCACACAATTCACATGAAATAAAATCATATCACAAAAGCGCACAAACACTAAACAAATGGTAATAGCAATTAGCAATTGATGATTCACACCCCCCCCCCACCAAACATACAATATACATTGTCCCCAATGTGAAAATAAATACAAAGGAGGGTTAAGAATTCCCTGAATACATCAGTTGGTGTCATCACCATCGCCCTGGTGAGGTGGATATGGGTTGGCTTTCTAATCACGTTGTTCCCACAAACTTGTGAATCTTCCTACAAACAACACAAAGAGAATGTGACGACATTAAAAATAAACAATCCTAAAGCTAAAGATTAAGTAATAAGAAAAGGATAGAGCTTGGGTTGCCTCCCAAGAATCATTCATTTAAAGTCATTAGCTTGATTTTTTTACCATGTTTGATTATGGTAGGTCAAACCAAGTTATTATATTCTTGCATTTTGTGCAATTTTCATTAATACACCATTTCTTTGCTCTCCAAATTTTGATATTTCCGTTCACATCTCTACAAATAAGTCCACCAAAATTTGATTTTCTTTTCTGACAGTTTCGTTGATAAGGTGGCTCTTCTTCATCAATTCTACAACAAACTTTGATGTTGGGAGGTTGCTCATATTTGGTGTAAATATTGAATATCTCTTATTTGTCCTCTACCCTCAATATTAGGTCACCCTTCTTCATGTCAATCGGGTTTGACCCATTGCTAAGAATGATCGATCCAATATAATTGGAATGTTTCGATCTTCTAGTAGGTCCAACACAATAAAGTCCACGGGAAATATTAAATTTCCAGCGTTTATGAATACATCCTCAACTTCGCCACGTAGCCTTGAAATTGTTCCATTAGCTAGTTGTATCGTCATTGATGTTGATTTACTTTACCCAATCCCAATTTCCTATAAATAGAATATAACATTAGATTTATACTAGCACCTATATCACATAATGCATTAAGAGAAAAAGAATTTTCGATTGAAATTGGTAAAGTAAAGCTCCCTGGATCTATCAACTTGAGAGGCAATTTGTTTTGTATTATTGCACTACTTTCCTCCATTAATATCACAATTTCAAACTTCGGAAGATTTCTTTTCTTTGTCAACATCTCTTTTAAAAATTTTGTATAGATTGGAATTTGTAATATTGCATCAATCAACGGAATATTGATCTGAAACTTCTTGAGAACATCAAGAAATTTTTCAAATTTTGCGTCTTGTTTTTTCTTCATAAGCTTTTGAGAAAAAGGAATGGGAGGCATGTAAGCCTTGACTGGATTTTATGCCTTGGTAGTTGATATTTCTGCACTTTCTTTATTCTCAATTGAGGTTTGTGCAAATTTTTCTTCCATTGTAGTTTAAACAACCTTTTCCTAGTCATCTTTTCTTTCTGGTCTTTTTGCAGTAATCTCTGATAATTGTACCCCACTTGTTGTAGTTATAACATGAATATTTTCCTCCTTCGAATTCTTTCGAAGTCTTTGATGAAATGGAAGTGAAGGTACATATGCTTGAACATTTATGGGAGCCCTGGGTGGATCGTTTCCACTAATTTTATCGCCATCACTTGCTCCTTAGGATTTGTCATTGTATTGCTGGCAATGATCTCTGTGGACGTTCAGCAAGTTGTTGAGCTATCTTACCAATATATGTTTCCAACTTCTTGATATATGCTTAAATTAGTATCAATTTGTAAGAATATTTTGTCTGTTTTCTGCACACATTGATGAAACATCTCCCCCAAACTTGATCTTCTTTCTTGCTGGAAATTATTTCCGTATGTGTTGAAATTACAAGAACCATTTAAAATTATGTTTACTTGTTTCTCTGAAGAAGCAAACATCAAGCAATTTTTTGTAGCGTGATTTCTCCTACAATTCTCACATGCTAAACTGACCATCTTTGCATTTTTTCCATGTCTTTGCAATTTTACAAGTAACTCCACTTGCTTTGTCAAAGTAGCAATCTGTGCATTGGTGAAAGTCGTGCTATCTAATTCATAAATTCCAGTTGTCTTCTATGGTATCACTCTTTCTGATGAGAACATTCAATTGTAGTGGCAAGTAACTCAAACTAGTCCATACATTGTTGAACTGATTTGCCTATGATTGATCCACTAGCACAGGAATCCACATGAGACTTTGACAGTGGTGAAAGTCACACTTGATTTCCAATGGGGATTCTATGATTTGGACACTTTCTCATTATAACTCTCCCCACCGCTATTGGAAAGTTTGAGTTTCCAATCGAATTTTTGCTACTTTTGTCGATGAGAAGAATTTGTTGCAAAATTTTCTAGTCGGTTCCTCCCATGTAGTAATGCTTCCATGAGATTCAGCATCTAACCACTCCCAAGTTGTATCCCTTAATGTGTAAGGAAATAAAAACAACTTGATAGCATCTTTATTAATTCTTGGAGTATGGAAGTTCTGACAATTTTTTGATAAATCCGAAGATATATGTGTTTGGATTTTCATGAGGTAACCTGTAGAATTGAAGAGTGTTACTAGTCAAATTGATCCAATTTACCTTAATCTGAAAATTATTTACCCAAAATCTGGATATACAATACTGGACCGCGCGAGCCCTGCTATGGGCGTCAAGAGCATGGAGACTGACAAGTCTCCTTCATTTATCTCCGCTCGCTCATTTTGCTAATTTTGTGGTACCACTACTATCTTGCTTTTTATCTAATTGGCTGCATAGGAATATGAATATTTTGATCTTTAGCTATCTGATGTTTTTGTTTTTGTTCTTTAAGTTTTAATCTGAAAGTACATTCTATTTTCGGATCAAACGATTTGTAGATCCTTGCTTTGGGTACAGAGCATACAATGAACACCTTTTTTCTGTAAATAAAAGAAAATAAACAAATCAAATAACAATAAAAAATGAAATAAATGAAGACTAAATGTAAATAGTCCCCGACAGTGGACTGAAAACTTGTTCCATTTTTTATATCGTAAATTTTACGATATCGTAACAAGTAATGTAGTGACCTTTGAGTCTGGATTATCTTTCCTACGAGAACTATACTTTAATTTTAATTTAATATTTCTAAAAACTATTTGACAAAAGAAAACAAAGGGTTGTGATGTATTGTGATTTTTTATCGATCTACTTGAAAATAATTAGATGCACACAAAGATCGATTTAAAATTTGAATACGAATGAGTTATTATGGCCTAACAATTTCACGTATTGATCACATTTAAATCTTATTCAAGATTCATAACCTAGTGTAGTGTTCAATCGAATTCTTATATTGTATTCAATTTACTCTCGATTTCTCATTGAGACTATTTAACTAATTGAATTACATATCTATATATGAATTAAGCTTAGTTAAATGAAATATTAGATCCAAAAATTCATATAAGACTGCAACAATTAGTATAGGCATCTCTAAACGTTATACTAAATTAGTGAATTTTAATATGTGGTCAAAATCTAATACTCACCTTTCGATTCGTAATAAATTCACAAAATCATTAAATTAGTGATCAAGTAATTCAATACAATAAGTACATTTTTAAAATCAACTCACAAATAATGAAAGAAATTGAATCTTGAATAAAAGAAATAAAGGGTCTCAAAAGATTACATTGTTTGCACTAATAGAAACTTAACTACTCATAATAATGGAAGAAAAACTAAAGATTTGCATTGAGTACATCACCGAATTTTGAATTGAAATGTAGAAGATGATGAATCTTGGACAAAGTTCTCTTCTTGCCTTCAATATTGATTTCAAATGCTAGCTCTTGACTTCTTGTTTTTCTCCCTTTTGATATTCTCTCAAATTTTCAAATTGTATATTGTGCCTCTCAACGTGTGGAATCCTCTCAAAAATGTTAAAACTCGTATTTATATTTATCCTCATGTTTGGGTCTAATGTAGAGTTTTTATGGATTTCAAAACGGGCCAAAAACATGCCCTAGATACATCCACGCAGGGCCTCGGTACCATGGGAGTGGTGATGCAGCACTCAACTCCGTATTGTGCGATTTGGGAGAACCTCGGCGCCACATTTTGGGTGAAAATCTAAGATGTACTTCCTTTAGTATTTTTATCACAACTTTCTCTTCCAACATTGGATTGAGGCGATTCAAATTAGGTTGTAAAGATAAAACCAAGGGCTACAACTTTACTTGAAATAGATGTTTTTCCAATTCGAACATTTACTACGTCAAAAATGGATTTCAATCTTTAGCTAAAAATCTGGAACAAACTTGTGCGGTTGAAAATTGATTTTGTCCATATTTTGATCATATTTCACTTCTTTTTTTACTTCTAATTGCATCTAATTGACCCATAGTATTCTCGAATCTTCATCGTGAGGTCCGCTATAGCTTTTTAGTATTTACAGTTTAGTCCCCAAACTTTAGATTTTGTCCCTTTTAACTGATTTTCCACTTCTTTCTTTCAATTCAACTTCTATTCACCTAATAACACATTATATAATAAATTAGGCTATAATTTCATTAAAAGAACTACAAAATGTCCATATTTTAGAACTCGAATGAGTATATAAGATGCAGTTTATCAGTGTCACACAAGTAAAATCTCTACAATTTTGAGTTCTTGAAGAGCACCCAAAAATGTCAAAGAATATGAAAGTTTTTCACAAAGCACGTCACAATGATAATTCATTAAACACTTGTGTTTATTATTCTAAAAAAATATATTATATTTTTGTCGATACACAAATTATTTAAATCCTATTTTTCGGACAATTGCAGGTAATATGATCAAATGCAACAGGAAGAAAATTATATACAAACATTTATACTGGTGAAAAAAGGTGTTTTTTTTTTTTTTCTAAATAAGCTTAACCAACCATGTTCTAAATCAGGAAAGTTCCCATCAAACGTTGCGAGTATATTTTCGCCCCTTAATATGGAAACTTTTCGGGAAAAAATGTGCATCGATTAAGGAATTAAACAAGTGATGCTGGTAAAGAAAGAAGATTCTCAACATTCTGGACGAGGAGTTGCTTCGAAAGTTTACATCACAAGTAAGCCTCTACTTGGTGACGATTACAGTTTTCATAAAAATTTAAGTTGAAGTAAAAAATGTATTTTAATTATATCTACAATTTTTAATCACACACTTTATCAAGTCTTATCAAAATTTACTATCAAGTATCTGATTTTTAACAATCAAGATCTCTTGCCCGCATGATAAAAACCATCTATTGCTGGCGTTGCAAAAAAATCTTAACTCATGTTTGGTACATATTAAAATTTTCATTCTCATTTTTTACTCATTTTCAACCGTACATTCTTCAATAAAATAATATTTTCCATCATATCAATAACTTCTTTTTTTCAACCACAAATTCTCCATCAATCTATTATTTCAGAATACATTCTTCCAAAATAATGTGGTTCAAACACACCCTTAATTATGGTTCCATAAGTAAATGTTCTTTTACCACATTAGCAGTGAGATATTTTTATCCTGTCCACTAGGGGCAGAAGATCAATTTCGTTTTAACTATACCAAACACAGGCTAAATTACTTAAAGCGTAAAAAAGGAAATTTTAAAATAGATAGTTTTTTAATGGATATAAAAGTTAAAAATGAGCAAAGTACTTATTTTAATAATAAGAATAACAGGAAAATATTAACAATGTCAAAACATGGGGATAGTTCCCATGTAAGTGTTGAAATATCCAAACTGTAAATGGGGACGAGTATTGACAAGTCAATTTTGAATGTGTACGAGTCTCATTTTTAATCAATAATGCACTTTGATACAATGATTTGACGAAAAATGTGTGGTTAAAAAATAAAAAATAATTTTGAATTTGTATTTAATACTATTTTATTGAAAATAAAAAATGTAAAAATATATTTTAGAAATAATAGATAATAGACGTGTGCTTATTCTATGAAACACATTTTATTCACTTGTTTTGATGTTTAGAGGACATTTTTCTTGATATTTGATAAGTCAACTCCATCTAAAACACACATTTTTTTGCAAGTCTATCGCCAATTGAAATCGCAAAACAATATAAAGAGAGTTTCGTACATTTGAAGCGTCGAACAAATTTTGACGCTAGCAGTCCATAAATAATATGATATTATGAATGTATGTAATTTAGCTCATGTTTGGTTCAATCTTTAAAATTAAAACATTTTCAAAATTAATTTACGATTGCACATTACATAAGAGTTACAACTTTTATTAACCTTTCAATCACATATTTTATCATAATTTATTAAAAATCTAAAGGTGTATATAATTGCAAGCATGGAACTTGCATAGACTAGAACTTTTTTTCACGAAAATTATCAACTAAATATGTTTCATTGATTTATAACATGTTTTGCATGATTTTTTTAAAAGTTAAAAGGAGTTTTTGATACCCAAAAGTAGATTCTAGACTCGCTTAGCTAATTTTATGAAAGTACATCTTATAGTTAGAAGATGTTTAAGAATAAATTGGTTCAATGTTGCTTTCTCTAAAAACACTTTTGGAATAAGAAGTACTTTTAAAAATTAATTTTCAAACAAAAATTAAAGTTGTTTCATTCAAAAATTCTTTTACAATATGCAAAAGCAAAAATCATGCCAAACAAGCCATTAATTTCCAACCAAGAAAATGTTGTATTTTTCCATAAAGATGAGTTTTTGAGAAGTGTGAATTGCCTAAAAAATAAAAATATATCCCAATAAAAAAAATATTTTCCTAATTTTTGAGGAAAATGTAGTCATATAACCAATTTTTGATAAAATATCTTCCTTGATAAAAAAA
>CAIGRK010252299.1:0-14965 GCA_903798315.1 Fraxinus greggii | reverse complement strand
AAATATGGTCGTTATAAATTCTCCTCATCTCATAAAGTCAACAATAACGGCTAGTTTTTCAATTTTAATCTGATTTTAATCCCTACCGAACACGCCCTTAATTTGATTAGTAGAAAGAACTAACTAAACAACGGAAATAATGTTGAGACTAATAATCTTGAAGGCATATGGAACAAATAAGTACTTGCTCCTTTCCAACTTTGACCAATAAAAAGAACTATATTTATTTAAAACTTATTTACTTGCATAACTTGTAAGTAAAATTTTCAAGCATAGCCAAACATGGCCCAAGTATAGATGTTTGAAGGACAGAATTCTAATTGGTTCATTACCTCGTCTCCTTCATCCGCATAAGGAGTTTCATCATGCGCAATGCTAGTATCTGTCTGTCTCACCGGGATATTATCATTTGCCATAGTTTGAGCTGTCAAGAGCTCTAATCTCTGCGCTTGAGCTTCAAGCTTTCGGGTCAATTCCTTGTTCAATTCCTTTATCCAGAAAAGACAAGGTGTAGAAATAAAATATGAATAAAATAACTTCAGCTAAAATAAAGTAGCAAAACACAAAAGTGGAAAAACAGGCACCACACGGTTAGTGTGGATAGTGTTATTGCTTCATTTTATAAAGCATACTGATATAATGTTGGTAAAAGCATAATATAAAACATGTCCTCCAGAACTCTCGGGACACGCACATCTCACATTTCTGAAATGAACTGTATGTAAATGGAAAGAAGAAAGGAAATGGAAGCAAAATTTCCATTCACAGAAGGTAACCACATTTTTCTTTCCTTTTTCCAAACCTTTTTCACTAATTGGCTATGCTCCAACAAACTCCCACTGAATAGGTAACATGTCATTTTCCTTCCCCCTTTTTCCCTCTTCATAATTCCCTGAATAAAAACTAACTGAAACTCATCCAACAATGGATTTTTATGGTTTCTCAAAAATTTAATGGTTTCTCAAAAATATGCTTTCAGGATACAGACTTTTAAACATGGATGTATAGGAACACAAGAAACTGAAAGTCCCCCAATGCAAATGTGCCAATCAATTATTTAACTTCCCTAACGGAAACTTGTACCAAAAATCAATTTCTCCTCTCTCAGCATAGTAGACAGACTAAGAGGAAAAATTCACAATAAGGGACCACTCAAGATGAAAATACCATAAGCTTAGAGCTTTGGGGTGATTCTTCCAAAAATCAAGACTATCAGCAAAGTAGAGAGATTAAGAAAAATTTCACAATAAAGGATAACTAAAGGTGAAAATACCATAAGCTTAGAGCTTTGAGATGATTCTGCTAACAACGCTTGTGTAACCTGATCTTTCTCCAATGCCAACTGCAGTTACAGAATTTTCCAGAGCTACTTTTAATTCTTGAAAGATAAATGCGAAAAACACTAAAATGCAATGAACTAATGCATCGAGAAAAAGATAAACTGGACAAAGTAGGAATAACAAGTTCTGTAATTCCAAGGCACAGAAGCTACCTCGGCAATTAGTGTATTAATGTTCTGGATCATTCTCATCTGGTCAGAAGGAATACTCAAAGATAGACCCTCAAGGTTGAACGGACCATTTTCATGCAGAAATTGATAACTGGAGGCATCGTCTCCAAGAGAAGCAGCACCATAACTTTCCATGTTTAAGGCCTCTGTGATAGTATCAGCATCTCTCTCATCAGCTGACTCCACAATATTATCTAAAATTAGAACCATCGGAACGTAATAGAATCTTAAGAAGGTGGGGGTTGTCGATGCAAAGAAATGATTGCAGAAAGAGCTCAATCAGATAAAGAAAGAAATGTTAATATGTTTTGGAATGCAAATGGTGAAAACCCATTCATTAGGTCGAGTTTATTGATATATCTTTACACGCTTTTAAATATAATAGATATTCTATAAACCCAAGGAAACATAACCCCAATTTATCAAAGAGTACAGTAACCAATGCATCAGGCATGGGATATAGAATTTTAGGAGCACTCGTATTTATGTCTCATATGCTTATATTTGCATACATCCATGCCACAAGGTCACCAACCAAATCATCCATTACCATAATTTTCTGTATTGACGTCTAAAGATGTAATGTATATATTGTTTGGGAAGGGAAACAGAAGATGGGGAAAAAACCATAATCAACAAACTTATATCTCCACAGGTACCCCCTCAGTTGAAGGAGAACCCTGCTAGTAGCAATGAGCAAAATCAAGAATTACAAAGGTAAATTCTTGAGTGTTCTTTTCCAATAACTTAATTCATCATTTTTGCAACCTATGTTTTCAAAAACCGGACCGGACATTGACCCGGAAAAGGTAAAGGGTCAAGGGTCAAAAGGTCGAATAGGGTTGAACTCGGGATGAATCAGGGGTCAAAAAATAATTAATTAAATACTTATATATACATTAGTGCAATTTAAGAATAATATTCTGGTTAAATTTTCACATCACTATTTCAAATTAAGTGCAAATTCATGTTTGATAATAGAAATGTTATTATTTTGCAATTTCATTGAACGTTTCAAAAATTAAATTTCATTCGTCCAATTGATTTACCTCAATAAAAATAAAAGTAAAAGTAAACATTTAAAGCGGTAGAAAATGAATGATTTCAACCAAATTGGGTAGTGAAGACCTAAGAGGTGAAGTGTTCCACTGGATTGCAATTGCTGGGATTTTGTGTAGTCCCACATCGAAAGTGGAGAGTTGGGATGTGAGAGAAAATGGCTATAATATGAGCAGCCCACTAGATTCAAGAATTTGCCGACTTAGCCCTTAAGGTGGCCAATTGTTCTGAGAAATTTCTGAGGATTTCAGTTCAATTTAAAAAAAAAAATAATAATAAATAAAAATTGTGAGAACTAAGAAACTCGGGACAACCATGGCTGGTTTACCAGGGTCACACAGTTAAACAGTTAAACCGTTTATTAGGGCCGGTTTTTTTTAAAGTTGGTTTTAAAATAAACAGTTAAATGACATGACATGACCGGATAGGTTTCTGGTTCGTTCTCGCCTCCCTATTTTACCGGTTGAAGTGGACAGTCCAGTCCGATTTTGAAAACAGCATCAGTAAAAATGTATAATAAGCTGTTCGTGTGAAATGATATTGACTCCAACAAATGACTGTGGGTGTGTTTGACACCCATTTTGGAGAGTTTAATTTCTGGAATAGTGATTGATGGAAAGAATGTGTGGTTAAAAAGTANATGACATGACATGACCGGATAGGTTTCTGGTTCGTTCTCGCCTCCCTATTTTACCGGTTGAAGTGGACAGTCCAGTCCGATTTTGAAAACAGCATCAGTAAAAATGTATAATAAGCTGTTCGTGTGAAATGATATTGACTCCAACAAATGACTGTGGGTGTGTTTGACACCCATTTTGGAGAGTTTAATTTCTGGAATAGTGATTGATGGAAAGAATGTGTGGTTAAAAAGTAAGAATAATTTTTGAGTTTATGTGTAATATTATTTTATTGATAGAATATGTGGTTAAAATGAAGGAAGAGAAATAGAATGAGAAATAAATGGATTTCAAACAGGAGCTGTGTCTACAAAAGATGTACGAAACAGTAAAAATGTTTGTTTGTGTGCAATGATATTGACTCCAACAAATGACTAAGTCCACACAAGATGTATGAAACTCATATCACAATCACATAATAATATATAAACCTGATAGAAATGTAAGAATTGCATACCAAGATCCTCTGTGGAAGTCGATACATCTTTTGTATTAGATGGACTCTTAATGTCCAATGATTTCCCACTTGTAGAAACTTTCCTTAATTTGGACTGTAAGAGCTTCTTCTCTGTGCAACATGAAAGAAACAAATCTTAAAATATTGACAGCGTCACATATGTCCTGAGAAATGGACACACATTTGCATCCAGTACCAAACCAGTAATGCAAGAGAAATCAAGAAGAAATGGCCTATCATACATGTTGGAGAAATCTAAGAGTCCCCTAGGACGAGAAGACCTATCAAGATCAAGAATGAAATGATAATCAATATTGAAATGCCAAGGTCAATAAAACTTCAGAAATTCTCTAATCAATAACCTAAAGTGGAAACTTGAACAAATAAGGTCACTTGCCTAAATTTCTTGTTTTTCAATTTTAAGGTAAAAAATAGAAAATGTGTTTTTGTTTTCTCTCCCAAGTCCTCGTGAAGCATGAATTGATTGATTACTATCTTATAAAGTAGAAGATATCCAAAGAACGTGATTAAGAGTGAAAAATGTGACTGGAGTTTCAGTATCTTTGTGGCAAAGAATGTATGCGACTAAGAGTAAAAAAGGAAGCAAAAATTCTGATAGGAACATTGAAGAAAGTCACAAGACAATTATGCTTTCATCCTTTGGAAGAAAGAAACTTCTGATCCAAGAAGCTAATACATCATGACACAATATGCAACTGGTAACCTATTATAAATCCATCTTCCCAAAGACAAATTCCTTAATATCTCCGACTCAGGAGGATCACCGACAAACAATGACATTTCCTGGCAAATAAGACCATCTTTTAATCTGTGATACTCCCATAGATATCTTGCCACCCTATTTTCTATCTTAGGAAAGTAGCTAGTACATTAGATAACTGTATAATGGGATTCCAAATTTCAAGATACTTTTGGTTTTGGGCATGAGAAGATATTTGTTTAAATCCCTTGTTAACAATTGTCAACAATGTCTACTGGGAATCAGTTGGTATCTGGAGTTTTAACAAAAAAGTAAGAGTTTATGGGATTTGCAACTGAGATATTTACAGCATTTTCCTAATGATCTTCATATCCTTCTCTGTGGTCAGTTCCCAGATAAAATTCACCATAAATAAAACATTGTTTTTGTGCGAGCACAGTAAACATTTACCTTCTTTTAAAGCATCAATGGTTGACTGCAGATCTTGGCGATCTTTCTGAAGACTTGACATTTTCGTCCTGTGAGCAGCAATGAAGATGCATATTATTATATAGAAAATCTAACTCAAAGAAAGTTCACAAAATATACATGTCTTTAAGGCTAATTTGATTACTTTGTATCCCATTCCTGCATTCGATGACGTTGGGAAAGGAAAGAAGCCCAAAGGAGTGAAAAAGTTGAGGTAAACTCAGAATTAAAAAAAGTTGAAGAATTGGTATCACGGATCTATTGACAATCAAATAATCAAACCTGTAAGAAAAAATTTCAGCTTGTGAATTCTCCAACTGCCTCTCTAATTTTAGCTCATTAGACCTCAGTCGTAATGCCTACAGAAACAGATGAGATCACAAAATACATAAGAAGAAAGGATAAGAACAAATATAAAATTTGGTTCAAATGAGCTATCAAAAAGAAGAGAAGAGAGGCAGCCAAGCATCTGAAACACACAAGGTCTTCTTTCTTGGTGTAAGTTGCAACACAGCTCTATCTCCATCATAGTAGCGTACAGCAAGCATATAGAAAAAGGCCCAACACTGATGATAATCTTCTATGTAAAGTTATTAAAACTAATGATTTCAGATACATCACGAAAATAACTATTTCCTCTGTGAGAAAGTGATACCATTCATTTTACGTGTATGCTTTCCTGTGTGACCAGGATGCGCTAATATTTTTATGTACATAAGCATGTTTTCATAAAAAGCCGCTACTTGTTCTCTAAAAGTTGGCTTGCAGGAAGCCCACTATCCCACTACAAAGGAAAGTGCGCATTCAAAGTGCATCTGACATCTGACAGCAATATATCATCTGCTAACTAATGGGAGGTCAGGCAGAAAGAAAGATTTAAGTCCAATAATAACACGGTTCGGATGAAATTTCATGCCACCTACGCAAATTATGATGCTTTCTTAGTATTTGAAAATATGATGAAAATTCCAAGTAGTTTTGCATCTTAAAGTTAAGGTATTTCATGTATCAAAACAAACTTTCCAAGAAGTTATTCAATTTTTCTCACATTATTTTGACTTCTTACAAAAATAATTTCAATTAAATTTTTCCTCATTTTATATTCCAAAATTTACACAATGGGACTTGACGTGATGGGTGGGTATCACTACCATGTTAGGAAAATATTGTAAAAATAGGACAAGCCATGTGGAGTGGCAGCAGCATATCCCTCAAGTGCCACAAAGTTAGTTATATAAAAAAAATATGACACACCACAGCATGTCGAACATGTCCGACGCTTGTTGTTCGATGTATGTCAAACACTGACGCTCCACTCAAAGAGATGTGTCTGTGATTGAACTGTGATTGCTTCAAGAGTGGCACTTTACTGCCACAGGATGAGCACAAAAACCCCGAAAATAATGTCCTTAGTTTACCTAAACAGTAAATACTCCAATAGTTGGTCAAAATGGCCAGGAACGGGGTCATATGCTAGCCTACCATTTTGCTTAACATTTAGAACCTGGTTTGCAATTATGAATATATATAATCTCAAGAGAAACAATAAATTGCAGCCTCGTTTGACAACCATTATTTGAAAACACTTTTTTTTACATGCTCATTTTCAACTAGACATTCACACAATAAAATATTCTGCACATAAACCCAAAATTTTTCTCATCTTTTTAACCACACATCCTCCAATAAATCACTATTCAAAACATTGTTTTTTTCCAAATAATGGCCTATCAAACAGGGGCTCAGTAAAACTGGATTGCATCCCTATCAGCCAACTTAAAAGTATACATACATAACACAGAGAAACATGCACAAATGATGTCTAAACCTCTAAACGTACTTGAAAGGCAGATCATCTCAATTTAATTTATAAGTCTGCCCCCGGAGTCTTCTCAATTGGACTGAGATAATTAGGTCAATGAACCGATAATTTTCAGCATTCTCCCCTGTACAATTTGCTACCAATGATAACAACTCAACAAAATATTTGGTTTTGAATTACCTTCTCTTCCAAACCAATAACTTCAGAAGCCAACAGCTTTGCACGTTCATCAGCCGCATTACATTCGAGCTGGGCATTAGCATATTCGATTTTCACAGCTTCAAGTTCCTTCTGCAGATAGTATGAAAACGTGTTAAGTCACCCCCACAAATTATCAAAACAGACCGGAAACAAGTGGACTATACTGAAATAAATAAAGAAAATAGGTACTGAAACACTATTCAACCAATCAACCACCTATATGCAAGGCAGAAAAACTAGCATTTTTACCCGAGTGGAGGGTACAGGTGTTGCCAGCCATGTTCGACTGAGCTTCTGTAAAAACTTTTGGCAGCACATTAAAGAATATGGATTAAACCATTTTACCAGAAAGAATGACACCTTCGTTGACATCCTCTCACATTGTAGTAGGACCCACGCGGGACCCATATGAATTAAAAATGAAAAAAAAAAATCCCCCTCCCCCACTATTGTGAGGGGTCTGCCAGGGAGGGTGTCAAACCCTCCCTGGCACCCCCAGCACAATTCACAGAATATTACATCATAGTAGATTGCACAAACTTCATTTGATTCTCCACAAAAAGATCAGTATGCTTCCGTGGACAAGAAAATCAATTTTTTCTCTTTGGGCTCGTAATAAAGAAATTCATAGCATCTGAGCAGATAGATATCAATGGACTGATGTCTAAATAATGCATGTCAAGGCACAAATCACCATGCTAAGTGGACAAACAAAAAAGTTACCGAATAGAGCAATCATAATATGCATGTGGGAAGACGAAAATGGAGCATAGCAATGAATTACGAAATTAATAAAGAAAGGCCAAATTAAGCAAGAAAAAACACTGATAGTAGCAGGTCTAATTGCACAACACTAACCACTTGAAATTTGATTTCTGCCTGTAACTTTTCCAGCTCAAACTTCAGCTGGTTGACAGTACCTCCCTGATGAAAATGAAATGAACTATAAAAACCAAGACGCCATGCCATCAAAAGAAAGAAAAATGCTTACATATAAAATTTTAGTTGTCAGCCAGTTCTGAACACAACCAAAAAGAAGACAAAAAATTAGCCAATTGCTGTCAGCAATGTGTTCTTTAGAATTCAATATTATCATTCCACCCGTTTCCAAATGTAATATTGCAAAACCCAGGTTCAGAACGCATCACCAAAACAACAATATTAAGCACTTGACATCAGTACTGTCCAAAAAAAAATTCCAAGACATGTAATTGCAAGTTTTGCAACTATCAATTTACGATTTATGTCCACCTTTTTAAAGTTCAGAAACCATGACAGATGTAAACATGTTTAGCATTAACAAAACCTGCTGATTATAGCTATCTGTCAAAGCCGAGTTTTCAGCAGCCAAAGACTCTGCTAAAGTTCGGGAAGCTTCCAGAGTTCGTTGCAAAGAAAATTTCTCTTGCGTTAAATCTTCAATATGCTGCAAAAAAAAAAAAAAANAATTGAAACTATCAGTTGACGATTATGTCCATCATTTTGAAGTTCAGAAACCATGACAGTTATGAACACGTTTAGCATTAACAAAACCTGCTGATTATAGCTATCCGTCAGAGCCGAATTTTCAGCAGCCAAAGACTCTGCTAAAGTTCGTGAAGCTTCCAGAGCTCGTTGCAAAGAAAATTTATCTTGTGTTAAATCTTCAATATGCTGCAAAACCAAAAAAGAACAGAGGAAATCATTTTCATGGACAATCTTAGAAGCACTTCCCCACTTTTCAAAACCCTGCTACAAGCATTCACACCTAAATCCAACTGAATACTCAAAAAAAAAAAAAAAATATCCCAACATAATTTGGTTAAATAGAGCTCGCAGCAGTTGTTTTCCACACTCGCCCAATGTTAAATAGACATGAATCACATCTTGGTACAATTTCATGGCATCATTAAAAACCATAACTATTGCTTGGTTTTTACGGATATATTATCATAAACTCTAGAGTAGCAGTTCATGCATTATAAATGGGAACAATGGTTAGGCATGGAAAAAACAACACATGAACTATTTTGAGTGATTTGGGTTCATGTGTAACTAAACAGGAAAATACAGAGAACTTCTATCAGGACAGTTTTAGCATTTTGCCTCCAACTAATATCAAAGGGCACTGGGTTAACAACTTTCACATATAGTACTTATATATTTTGATCCAAGTGCATCAAGCACTTCTTACCATTGTTAGAAAGATATCTTGAAAATAAAAAAAAGAAGAAGATTGGTAGCTCAACATCACCCTCCCATGAGGAGCTCAAATAGTTTTTGGCAAAATGATCAATAACAAAAAGATTATGCCCCCTAAAAGGATTTTCTGAGATTCTGTTATCTTAGTACAGAAACATTACACCACAAAAGATTTGAAGTTGTGAAACTCTGAATATCTTACTATGGATTCATAAAGTTGCAAGAAACTGACCATCAGGCCACCAAGCTTTAATTTTGACAGTAAAATCAGCACAATCATGCTCCTAGATATCATGAATTGGAATTAGTCATTCAAAAGCAGCATACAGAGTTATATTACATTTTCTAGGCAAATAAATACGCTAAATGCCGGCCCAATAAAAGGATTCAAAACATTGATAAGCCAAAAATTCTAATATTCCATACCATACGACACATTATTAATCCTCCACTTATCAAACAATGAGATCATAAAACATACGGATTCTAGAAGAGCAGTTAATGGAAAACGCCAGGGGTTATGCTACTATTTGTAATAATTTTCTGAAAAAAAAAAAATCACCAGATACGTAACCTTGATAAGAAATACAGCACAATTATCAAAAATCTCAACTTCATCTTATTTATAAACCAACGAGCTAAAAAAATAAATTCTCCAGCATTTACTCTAATACCAAATTACAGCTGAATGGGAGAACATCCTGATATAAAAATACCAGAAAAAGGGCGACAGAAAATAGCAGTAAAAAACCTGTTCCAAAGAAGCAAAGTCTTCATTCTGTTTCCGTGAATAAAAATCATGTTTGTTCTCCATGCTATTTTCCATGACATGATTGAACAGGTCAACCCCATTACCAGCATCAACGAAGGAATTAGCAGTGTTCTGAGGAAAAGATGATCCCAAAGAGTCCACAGGATAAACCTTTGAACTAGAGTCAATTTTTGCCGCTGCAAAGATGGGAGAGGATGCTGAAGGACCTCTTGAGATGTTGATGGAATCAAGGAAAGATGGGCGGGATCTCCTCGAAGTAGCAGGTGGAGATGGTAGTGTATGATGAGATGAGGTCTGGGTATCAGCATATCCATGGCTTTCGTCCCATGGAGATACATTGTTTGTGCTACCCACACGAGAAACGGAGTCACTAAACTTGTTTTCCCCCATGAATGGAAACTTTTGCCCAACTTCAAAGGTAGAATTTCTAACGTTTGTAGCAGAATGAACGGAATCTATGCCATTACGGTAAGAGCAAAGGATAAAAAACGAATAATCAGAAACTATGACATTACAGTACGAACATGGAATAAAAACTAACCAACAAATCACTAGTAATTTCTGACAGGATAGCAGGAGGTAGAGGGAAATATAAATAATGGCTATATTGGCCTAAAATACCAATATTACCTTGGTAAGATGATGATGTCATGTTGCTAGCCACACGGTCATCATAACCCGACTTGTCTTGCAGGAAAGTACTGTCTGAATTTTCGGGAAAAATATTTGTTTCTAAAACAAAAGAGGTACCAAAATTATCAAGTGAAAGAGCCTTCTTATGGCCTTCACTGGTATTGGACTGTTCGTCTACCCCATAGTAAGTAGAATGGTGAAAAGTATCACCCTTAAACTCCGTACCAATTATATGAGACTGCGTTGGAACAGACAAGTTGACATCATAGTTCGCCGAAGAAGAAGTGGCAAGTGTATTGTTAGTAGAAATAAAACCATTTTTTTGGATACTATCAGAATCCCTGGTCTCATTCTTTGTAACAACTGTCAACGATTCTAAAACACCTGCACCAGCTGCATCAGAAGTGTCTGCTCCATTTAAATCTGTAGGCCGAACAAATTCTGTTTCCGAAGGTTGCTTCTCATTCAGGACACCATTAGGAACATCAAGTTGACTCGTGGCTGTAGCTTTCTTAGCCTTCTCCGCTGCTTTCTTTCGGCGAAACTCCTCTAGCTGCAAGGAACAGAATTAAAATTTTATACCAAGAATGATGATGGTGGTGGTGGTGGTGGTGGTAGTAAAAATCATCATCATTAGAATGATGATATAAATAAAGTAATAGTTTGCACTAAACGTGAAAACAATAGTAAATAAATGGTATGCAATAAATCACTAAAGAAGTAAACCAACACAAATAATGGGTCATTTTCCAGGAGCAAAGAAACTCAGTTAAAAAAAAGAAAATATCAGCAAATATTAATCATGGAGAGGAATATTGACACAACCAAATATTCCAACCTTGAACTTGCATCTCAAAAACTGTTCTTAATTATTGAAAATAAACTACCAAATTAAATTGCATGAATTATAAGGGTAGGTCAGTAATAGTCACCGCACAAATAGCTACAATTCACACTTTACCTAGCATAAGACAGGACCACCAAGAGTACGCTGCTTAGATTATTTTACTATATGTCCTGTTAAATTTTCTAAATAATGGCGTTCATAATCTAAAATGTAGACAAAATAATTATGGCATCTACTAATCTTTACATAGGTGGTCACTTTTTATGATTAAAAATGGTCGTCTTTATTTCAATTTTTGCCTCGTGATAGTCAATAGGACATTTTAAAGAATGACTTGGATTTGGATCACCATATTAAGTGTTCCGATTTGCAAGTGTCAAATCACAGAATGATCATACCTATTTTCAATTTGATGGAAGTTCATTTCTAATAACTCGAGATAGATCTTGTATGCGGATAATTTTACCTAATATGATTACCTTTAAGAGGTTGACAAAAAAGGGGGGAGAAGGATGGAGAGCAGAAATTCCAGAGTTTTCAATAAATACTCAATGTCACCGATGGCTCGCAAACCCTATCACTTTGCGCTGAATACAAAATGGACCTCAGACATAACACAACATTTGTGACTTCTCTAGGCACTCTTCCAAAAAAACATCCTTCAGCAAAAACTATGTTTTTCCCAACCCTTGAAATTAAATTCATTTTCCATTTAGAGCATGTTTGGCTAAGCCTAAAAAAGAAGCCGGTAAGAGCCTTTTAAAATAGCAACATTGTAGTAAACTTTCTAAAAAAACAAATTTTAAAGCAAAGCAAAACATGTTTGGATAGAAAGTTACAACTTTTAAAGCTGCAAACATATTTGGCTAAGGCATGGTCAAACATGCTCTTAATAATCGCAGTAAAACATTCAATGAACCGGTATTAAAAAATTCTTTAATTGAAACTAAACTGTCAATTAAGATATATAGAAACAATTTTTTTCTCCTCTCTCCATCCCAATTTAAAACATATTTGTCTGCATATTCTAACCTTGAACTTGCATTCCAGAAACCACTTCTAACAATCGAAAATGAACTACCAAATTCATCCATATGAAAAAAGAGCAGTTCAGTATTACTCAGGTCATAAATAACTACAATTTAAAATATCTACCTAGCAAAAGATGGGGTACACCATGAGTCCGGTTCTTTATATTACCTTACTAGATGAGCAATCAAATTTTCAAAATAATGATGTATGTAATATAAATCGTTGACAAAATAAAGGCAGAACCTACCAATCTTCACAAAAAAGGTTATTTTACGATTTAAATAAAAGATTTCAATGCAACAGTTTGCCTTATAATAGTCTGATCTGAATACCTTTTAGAAGGTGACGAATGAAGAAAATGGAGAGAGGGTAAGGAGTCCAAGCTTCCGACTTTTAGCAAATATTAACTGCCAGAAAATGGCTAATATGACCTATCATACGCTTCAAACAAAATGCACCTTTAGATGGGTTCAAAAATCTTTGGACCGAACATATATGCTACACGTTATTCTTCTTGGTATTGGATAGTGTGTGGTTTGCAAAGCACATCACTTGCAGTTCATACAACACAGGCATAACACTTAACGTGTGACTTTTCCTGGTATACTCGCCATAATGGCATCCTTTGGCAACCACCACCTAATTTTTTTATTAGATAGGATCTCATATCCTTGTACCTAACGTGTATGCCATAATTGCTACTTTTCCTAGCACTGTAATTCAACAGAAACTAAATGGTTCACAAAGCCTATCATTTGATTTGCACTTCATGAATGAACCACAGACATAATGTTACACTTTGGACTTCTCCTTGCACACTTGACCCAACAACATCCTTGCAACAACTACTAATTTTGGAACTGTATGAGCTCGACTATCCTTGCAAGCAACAAATATGCTACACCTGTTATTCTTCCTAGCATTGCAGTACAACAAAATCCTTCTGAAGCAATATCCTAATACTATATATATTGATCTAACAAACCATCTAAATAGTCTACATGTTGTTAGGATATTAAGCCCATGTTTGCCTACTATTATTCCAAAAAATTGTTTGCTACAGTAAGATTCTCCACTATACATTCACACAATAAAATATTCTACACACAAACCAATAAAGTTACTTTAATTTTCAACTACACATTCTCCAAAAAAATACTATTCATTAATCTATTTTTCTCTCATTAATGAGAGACAAACACACCCTGAATATCATTCCACCAAATGGCACCTGACATTTGCATAGCTTTTCAGCAAGGGTAACTTCTAGTTGCCTCCAAAATTTAGAAAATTTTGTTAGATGCCATTAATATTTTAAATTTTGAAGAAAATCACTTCTGCAATATAGAATGCTGTGAGCATCCCTTGCAGCAATGTTGAGAGAACGGAGCACCTTAAACTACCTTACAATTTCCATAAATATTATGATAGGTTCCACGAGGTTTGGGTACATTACTATGGGTAAGTGGTAACAAACTAGTATTTGCACTTGTTATAAAGAAAGAACAATGCATAGTATTGATATCATTTTCTAGCTCAAGGCACTTATTAACATCAAGATCCCATGGTAGAAATCAATGAATTTGATAATGGGAGATGTTTCTGTGATATTTGGCACCAAATATATTTCCTCCCTCATATGTATATGTACACAACACCCGATCTCCCCTTCTCTCTATGGACAAAGAAAAATATGATCCTAAATCCACCCCTGCCATCCAGACAAGTGTTTGTTTTTTTCTAGAAAAAAAGAAGAAAATACAAGTCTTCGCTATCAGGTTAAAGGCTAGGGTGATTCTAATAGAGCTTGTGATGTAGCTTAACAAGGAACACTAGATTTGGCAAAAAATAAAAAATAAGGTGATTAAACAACGTAAAATCTTAGCATATGTCCAGCAGTCCAGGTAATCGGCGAGTCGGCATCCTTTATTCCCAAGAAAGTGCATTCCAACAAAATAAGAAGAAAAAAAAACCTGTTAACTAACAAAAATTAAAAAGAAACATAATCGAATACCTTTTTTCTGCCAGCTTCCAAATGATCTTGCTTTTTCAACACTTGCGCCGACGCCATTCAAAAATTCCTTCACAGCAAAATTCTAAACCCTTAATAAATCCCCATCTACAAACCCCACAAAAAAAAAAATAAAATAAAATAAAAGAAATCCCGCAAACAATCAGATCAACACATATCAATTTGAAGATATATACAAATGAAACGTATCGATCTGTATTATATGTCTACATAAATATAATAGAAACGGGGGCAAGTGAAATTTTGTTCCAGGAATCAAACGGTCAGAATAAAAATTTTAAATTTGAAGAAAATAGAAGAAGGGGGGTCCAATCTAATCGGAGAAAATTGGGTGAAAAAGAGTGTGTGTGAGAGAGAGATTTTACGGGTGACGTTTTTTCTGTAATTTTATTTTGTTTGTTTGAACGGTAGGAAATATGTAGAAATGGCCCAAAAAATACACCATATTTCTATTTTGGCTTTTGATCAATAAATAAATAAATAAAAAAGAAAAATTAAAAAAATTACTTTACACACCAAAAGACCGAAGATACCCTCACTATATTTCTTCCTC
>CAIGRK010252287.1:0-11878 GCA_903798315.1 Fraxinus greggii | reverse complement strand
TTTGTCATCGATGTGCATCTATTTACGATTACAAATGTCAATATAGTTGATTATATCGTCGACAATCGTTAATGATGCTGCATTTCCATAACTTCAATAAAGAGATTGTTGGTATTATTGGTGAAAGTTTATTTTTCTTTAATTTTTTATTTTTTTCAAAAAGTAAGTGACATGTAAACTCAAAATATCTATTTTTTTTAATTTTTAATATTAATGACGGTTTCGTTCTCTTTCTAAATGTTATTCCTTTACCTAAAAAATTTCTAACACTAATATTTAATTTTTATATTTTTATTTATAGACCAAATTTCCATCGGTAAAACATTATGAAAATATATTTTTTTATTATTGAAAACAAATTTTTTAGTAATCTTGAATATTCTTGAAGGTAATATTTACCTTCTTTTATTATTTTTTAAAGATGGAAGTTTCATTGATACCTTTACCTTATTAATATTAATATCAAGAGTAATTAGTACATAATATCCTTACATATAATTAATTATTGTAGAAAATGTCCTTACATTTCATTTTTGGCATTTCACCCTTAATTCTACATTTTATTGAGCAAAAATGTGATTTTCATCAATTTTCTCAATTAAAATGTGTGAACGACGAATATATCCTTTTATTTAAATAAAAGAAAAAGAAAAAGAAATAATTAATTGCAATCATAGTCACATATTTTTAAAAAACGTAAACGAATCCCAAATAAATTATTAAAAGAGTAATTATCACATAATATCCTTACATTTCACTATTATTATGAAAAATGTTCACATCTTTCATTTTTCTGTCACTTTCACCATTAATTACACATTTAAATGCACAAACCATCATTTTTATTCGTTTTTATCTAATTTCTCAATAAAAGCTGTGAAATGACGAATATACACCTCTATTTAAATAAAAAAAATTAAAGAAAATTATTTTTTTAATTTTTAATAATTTATTTAGGACTCGTTTACATTTTTTTTAAAAGTTTAATTTTTAATTTTTAATAATTTATTTGGAACTCATTTGTGCCTTTTTTAAAAAATAATTTCTAATTTTTTCATAATTTATTTGGGACCCGTTTGCACTTTTTAAGAATTTTTGTGATTATAGTTATAATTATTTCTTTATTTTTTATATTTAAATATGAGGGTATATTCGTTATTTCATAATTTTTTTACTGAGAAATTGGATGAAAATAGATAAAAATGAAGATTTGTTCAATCAAATGTGTGATTAAGGATGAAAATGTCAAAAATAAAAGGTATGGACTTTTTCAAAATAATAATGAAATGTATGGATATTATGTGCTAATTATCATTTTACTAATTTTTTTGGAACTTGTTTGCATTAAATTTGGGACTTGATTGCAATTAATTCTTTCCTTTCCTTTTTGTTTTATTTAAATAGAATGATATATCTGTTAATTCACAGCTTTTAATTGAAAAAAGGATGAAAATGACATTTTATGCGATGAAATGTGGAAATAAGGGTGAAAATACCAAAAAAAAATAAAAATGAAAGATAATGAAGTTTTCCATGATAATAGTGAAATATAAAGACGTTATGTGCTAATTACCCTTAATATCTACTCTCCTGTCCTATACAGATATATTCACTTTAATTTTTTTTTTTTGGTTAAAAATTATAAGCGACTTTTATCGTTGATCATATAGATGATTTTTAAAATTTTTAATGTCCCTATTTAAAGTGAAAAATACGTTAAAATCCAAACATTTCTTCAGGTTAAGCCCCTGTTTGGACTTCATTGAAAATGTATATTGGGAGAAAATATATTTTGAAATAATACTTTTTTGAAAAATGTACTGTTAAAAGTAAGGAAAAATTTTAAATTTACATATAATATTATTTTATTTAAGAATGTGTCGTGAAAAATAAACGAAAAAATGCATTGGTTGGAGAAATGGTGCCCAAACTGTGGCTAAATTTTATTTGATAATGAGTCAAAAACCGTCCAAATACCATCAACACCCTGTATCATCCAAAACTGCCGACATGGTCACATTAAAGTAAAAGAGTGACATAAATAGTAGAGAAAGCGTGTCAAAATTCTAAATCTAAATTTTCTAATGATTCAAACTACGTGGCATATTGAATATAATGCAGCCATTGAAATTAATCAAGAAAGACCGTAGTGTCTTCAATCAAATAAAACGTGAAAGTTTTGCCGTTAAGTCCAGAAAAAAAATCACTTGAGGCGCAATTGATTCTTCTGTTTCAAGTAAGAAAATCAACATTTGTCTTTAGATGTATAAAAATTAATTCTGAAACCCGAAGTCCAAACGAAGTTTTAAAAATTTCATTGGAGAATATTTTACTAGCTGTAAATGGTTTGAAGTGGTTCAATTTTATTTGCATAAAAAGTTGCCTTTAGTTTCCAAAAAAAAATATTTTTTCTACTTTCTTAATTTGTTTGAGCCCATTTTTAATTTTAAATTGGATACAAGTTTTCATGACAACAAAGAAATCAATTAACCTGGACAAGAATCCACGAGTGCAAGGTACAACACACACCTAGTGTGCAAAGTTTCCAAAATATGTTTTGTATGTTTGATGTGAATAAATTTATAATATGATAAGGTGATGTCTTTATTGTTTAGAAGTAAAATACAAAATTACCACAAACCTTATCAACTTTATTCGTAGTTGAAATAAAGAGTAGATCAAGACAAATGGATACAAACCTTTGAACAAACACTAATAAAAGAAACAAAATGCAAAAAGATCAAGACAAGAGTTGAACTCTTTGTCATTTAGATGAACTTGTCCCGCACTGGTGTCGTTGGTAGATTGACAATCATTTCCCAAGATACAACAATCCGGCCTTGTGATGGCAACACTTCAATTCAAAAGAATCAAAAAACTCGAAAACAGAATTTTCTCTCTATTATTTGATGACTTTCGATGCAAAGAAACAATATTTTTGAAATGTTTTTGATGCAAAGTAAGAGATGAATATGATATTAAATAAATTCTGGCTACCAAGGGATCCTATTTATATAAGATAAGGGGGGTTGTAGTCGAAGAGATATGCTCCAAATTCAACATGTTTTATGAAGAGATACAGCCCTTTAGGCTACCTCGCTGACCGCCTAGAATGCTGCTCGAGCATCCACAGCAGGAACACCGTCACTCACTGCATCAGAGGTTGCTGCTCAAGAGGCAGTGTTATATGCGCAAAATTTGATTTTTATTTTCTATCTTTGGACAACAATTTTTTGTTCATTTGAAATTGGTTTTAAGATTCTAAGTGTATTACGAGCATCTACTCGATGAGTAGAATAAGTTAGTACATTCATTTGTATGAGTTGACTATTGAAATCTATCCAGATATTTGGTCGAAATTGATACAAAATCAACATTTTATTGATTTTTACTTAATTAATTTCAACAATCGCCAAACATGAATGGAAATTACAAGAAATGCAAATGATAATATAGACAATAGTAGAGAGACGAGAGAAAATATATCGTACCAAGGAAGGTAGCTTTTGATTTTGAACATTTCTTAGTGAAATACTATCGAATATACTTAACTAACTAGTGAACGCGGTGTCTTGAACTATTCAACCGTTGTTGTAAACCAAAACGATAGTACCCATACAATGTCTTCCCTAATTCTTTTTCGATTTTCATGGATGTATTCATTTTGGCCATGAACAACTCTTAATTTTTATAAGTTCTTTTTAAAAGAATTTAAGCCTCAAAAATCTTGTTTGAAGCGGCCACACTTCGTACTTACATATGTTATCTCCTGTATTATTCTATCATACTTCTATTGGCTCTTTCAAGATATAAAAATCATTAAAAGCATAGCTTATCTTGATATACTTTGCAACATAGTACTTTTTTCTAATACATGGATAGAAGCACTCGTTTAAACTATTCATAACCTAGTTGTCACATTGAATCAAGATCTTGAGATCTCCAGTCAACAAAGTTGAATTATTGTTATGGTGATTCTATTCGATAGGCTTTAAGCTCATTCCCCATGAAAGATGGTACACTTTATCTCTTGGTAATCCTTTCGTCAAAGGATTCGTTATGTTTTTATTCAATTTAACATGGTTAATAGAGATTATACCATTCGAAATTTGTTGTTTAATGGCATTATATCTCTTGACAAATATGTCGAGATTTTCCATCATACATACTATTTTGTACCCTTGCAATAGCCGACTGACTATCATAATGTATGTTGATAGGAAGTACCAATTTTTTTCCAACATGGATTATCCTCGAGAAAATTAAAAAGACATTTTGCATCTTCACCAATTTTATCCAAAGCAATAAATTCATATTCGATCATGTATAGAGCTATATACGTTTGCTTATAGGATTTTCAATACAAGACTCCACCTTCAACAGTAAGAACATAATCAATTTTAGACTCTGAATATTCTGTGTTAAATATCCAATTTACATTTGTATATCCTTCTAACACCACAGGATATCTAGAGTAATGTAATCTATAATTAATCGCATGTCTTAAATATTCAAGTACACTCATTAATGCCTTCCAATGGTCATGTCCTTGATTACTTGTAAATCTACTTAACTTGTTGATTGTGTATGCTATATCCGGACATGTGTAGTTTGGAATATACATTAACTACCTATCACGTGAGAGTATTCCAATTGACATACGAGTTCACATTATTCTTGGCTAAGTGTAGACTTAGGTCTACTGGTGTTTTAATAGAATTATCGTCATATGCCTTAAATTTTTTAAGTATAAACTCAACATAATGGGATTGAAATAAGACATTCCTTCAAGTGTTTTAGTGATCTTAATCCTTAGTATGACATGTACAACTCACATAACTTTCATATCAAAATGTTTTATCAATATTTTCTTGGTTGTATGAAAACTTTCGAGTTATTACTCATAATTAACATATCGCCAACATATAGACATGCACTCACATATTCATTTGATGTGCTTTTTAGACACATTTATCGCATTCATTAATTTTGAAATCATTTGACAACATAGTTTTGTCAAATTTCTTGTGACATTGCTCAAATGCTTGTTTTAATCCATACGGCTTCACAAGCTTACGCATATTTTTCTCCTATCCAGGAGTAACAAACTCTTCAAATTGTTCCATGTATATTTCTTCTTCCAATTCACATTCAGGTAGTCTTAACATCAATGTGATGTATTTCAAGATTATGTAATGCTGTAATTGCAATCAATACTCGAATAGATGAGATACTTGTAACAGGTGAATATGTGTCGAAGTAGTCAATGCCTTATTTTTGTCCAAATCATTTGTCTACTAATCTAGCCTTATACTTGCCAGTTGATCCATCAGATTTTAACTTCTTTTTGAAGATCCATCTGCACCCTAAAAATTTATTTCTCAGTAGAAAATCAACCAATTTCAAGTATGGTATGCATGATGAAATTAATTTTATTATTGAAAAGGCTTCTTTTCAATCAGGAGTTTCGGGGGTGGACATGGCCTCTATAAAGTTCTTGGTTCATTTCTAGCAAATATGTTAGAAAATATAGGCCAACTGTCTAAGATATTCTTGCATTCTTACTTCACCTTGGTTCTTCATCTTCTTGCTGATTTCTATTTGTGGTATCATTAGTTCATTTTGTGAACTTTTTTTTTTACAAGGAAAGATATCTTCAATGAATGTAGAATTCCTTGATTCGATTATAATATATTCATGTACATCAAGTATTTCTGATTAATGAATCAGAAATCGAAATGCGCTACTATAGTTTGCGTATTTAATGAAAATGCAATCAATAGTTTTAAGTCCAATGTTAATCTGTTCAAGCTTAAGTATTTGTACCTCAGTTTTGCACCCCTGCATTTTTAAGTATTTTTACGAAAGTTTTCGACATTTTCATAATTCATAAGGAGTTTCAACCTTGCTTTTGTGTGGTATTTTTTGAGAATTTGATTTGTTGAAAGTATTGCTTTCCCCCCACAAGTTTTAAGTTAAGTTTGAACTTATCAACATTGCTTTTATCGTCTCCTTAAGAGTTCAATTTTGGCATTCAACAATACGTTTGATTGAGGTAAATATAGTGTCGTTATTTGATGAATAATTTCATATTCGGAACAAATTTTTTCAAATGGTAAAACACATTCTCCACATTTATCACTATGAATCATCTTTATTCGTTTTTCGAGTTGATTTTCAACTTCATTGTTATAGTGTATAAATATTCCAAAACTTTATCTTTGCTTGTCAACAAGTATACATAACAATATCTTGTACAATCATCAATAAAAGTGATGAAATACCTTTTTCCACATTTAGATTTCACAAACTTTAAATCACATATATCGTTGTGAGTTAATTCTAAATGTGTCGTATTTCTTTCAACCGAATGAAGCGGTGTTTTGGCCAACTTAGCCTCTACACATATCTCACATTTACTGTTTGTATTGTAATGCATAGTTAGTAATAAACTTAAATTCATTAACTTGTGTACATAATTAAAGTTTATATGTCCTAATCTTTGATGCCATAAATTACACAACTTAAGAATACAAATAGAAGAAGATACATTATTCTTATAAATATTTGGTTCAATATTGAGGATTTTTATTTTAAATAATCCATCACTTACATAGCCTTTGTCTACATATTATGTTATTCTTAGTAAGTATAAACTTATTTAATACAAAGATTGTTTTGAAGCCATTCTTACTAAGTAAAGAACTCGAAACTAGGTTCTTGCATATGCTTGGCACATGAAGTATATTGTTAAAGTTGAGTTTCTTGCCTAATACCATCTTCTGCACCACTTTGTTTCGTCCTTCAACCTTTGAATTTAAAGAGTTTCCCATGAACAAATTCTCACAACTTGAAGGATTATAGGATGAAAACATAACCTTATCAGCGCAAACGTGATGTATAACACCATGTCCACCTATCATTCTATGATATTTTTATTGACCCCAAAAAATGAATCAACAGATGTCTGGTCCACTCTTGCCACATCAAGTTTACTACCGGAATAACGGCGGTAATGGACTGCAAAAGAACGCGGGAGGCATTTTTGGAAAGAGACAAATAACGTTTGAGCTCCGGCGAGTGGTATGAAAGGCTATCGCACTAACAATGAAAGCCTGATGAAATCTCACCTGAATAATGTAATGAATCACGAGAATATGTGGAAGGATAGATGAAATATTAATCTCCAGTATTTTTATTCATGTTTGTTTTCTTTTTTTCCGTCTTTCTTAATCATGAAGAAGGGTTATTTATACTATACTGGTCGACATGGTAACCGTTGGATTAAATCCACGTGGCTTCATCTCCTAAATTACATCTTCACATCAACGTCTATTCATACAATTTAATACATTGATTAAGAGTTAGCCGCCCTATATTACGGACTGACACACTGATATCTTTGTTGCAAGCGTCACATCAATCACTTTACGAAGATCTCAAATCCTTCTCAAGGCAACAACGTTGGCCATATGAACTTCGGATCGATCATCTAAGGCGAGGATTTCGACTGAAGAACAAGAACTTCGACGGGAGAACAAGGACTTTGGCTGAAGAACAAGGACTTCGATTTTGATTGACCTTTCTGTATTTTGACATCTTTGGTCAACATTTGACTTTCAACCTACGTGGCATAACTTTCTGAGCTTTCTGAGGTGAGGAGTAACAATAGTCATCCAAGTTAATGCATGATTATTTTATGTAATGCATGGACTTGATATACGCACGCGCCTCGGTGCTAAAAGAGTTGAGAGCCTCAGATTGACCCTTTGAGGTCGTTCTCTAAGTGGGAAAATTCCTTTGCTTCTTCAGGCAACGCGTCAGCAAGGACTATGGCTGAAGAGCAAGAACTTCGACTGAAGAACAAGGATTTCGACTGAAGGACAGGACTTCGGCTAAAGAATAAGACTTCGATTTTGGTTGACCTTTTTGTCTTTTGACATCACTAGTCAACATTTGACTTTCAACCTACGTGGCTTGACTTTTCTGAGCGTTCTACGGCATTGACCGTATTCTGTAGTTATAACACGGCAATGCCATTATATCTGTGGCACTTTATCTGTTCCGCAGAAACAGAGGAGATCGGGTTGTTAGTTACGAGATATCTCATTCTTAATCATACTGAAGATTACTAAGTGTTTTATAATTTGCGGTGCCTCAATGATTTGATATTTTGGCATGTTTCTAAGGAGGGATAGCTGGAACGGTACAACTTCCAATACACACTACCATCGCCGCATTTAATGCGCAATGATGGTTGTCTCCCACTTTCCTTGTGAGTCTGACGTGCGAGGAGAGCGCGTAAGTTATACGTTCAGATCTAGGCCATAGAAGGCGAAACGCCAAACATTGTGAATGGTTCAAATTCAATTTTCATATGAAGGGCCAGATGATCTTGAGTCGAATCCAACGGTTGGGATTGAGCACGTCTGTCTATAAAAGGGGATAGGTTTTCGTGGTTGATTTTCTCATTTTTTAGGTGAATTTTCATTTCTTTGGCTTCTTCAAACTCTTTTAAGCTTTCTGAGCTTTTTCCTTTCAAGCTTCTCCTTCATCTTCTTTATTATTTTTAAGAAAAGAAAAGTGTAAGTGTTTGCTCAATGGCTTCTTTTTCGAAATTTAGTGGGGGAAGGTTGATATTAGTGAGCTGGCTGGTGAGATGAGTTTTTCGATTACAAACACAGCCGACCTCATTCGTGCTGTTGAGGCTAGACGAGGTACTTCAACCTCTGAAGGTAGTGATGGGGATGATGTGACAATTTGGGAGGGAGCAAAAATACCTTCCTCAGTAGACCTAACATATTTAGTTAACCTTAGGGATAAATATAGGATCCCTTATGACATTGAACTCCTTTCACCCTCTTTTGACGAGCGAGCCTGCAATTCGAGGCATGGCTGTGTCGTCGTCAGTGAGTTTCTGTTGAAGGCCTGACTTTGTCTGCCGATCCATCTCTTCTTCAGGGCAGTTCTTAGGCTATACGGACTGGACTCTACCCAGTTTGCCTCTAATGCCCGAGCCCAATTAGTATGTTCCTATTTCCTTTGGAAGGAGGCCTTATTGGGAGAGGACATGCACTTACATGTCTTCCAAATCGTATAACAACCTAGGTCCTTAGGGAAAGGAGATTCCAGGGGATGGTATTCCTTANCAGGGCAGTTCTTAGGCTATACGGACTGGACTCTACCCAGTTTGCCTCTAATGCCCGAGCCCAATTAGTATGTTCCTATTTCCTTTGGAAGGAGGCCTTATTGGGAGAGGACATGCACTTACATGTCTTCCAAATCGTATAACAACCTAGGTCCTTAGGGAAAGGAGATTCCAGGGGATGGTATTCCTTATGTCCTTGGGGGTCTCATTCTCCCTTTGTTGTAGGATTACCTACTTCCATCAAAGGGTGGAAGGAAACCTAGTTCTGGGTGAGGGGAAAGTGGCGGGAGTGTAAGGGCGACCTCACGTCAAAGTCCCCACCTCGTATTCCGATGCTCGTGAGTTTTCTTTGTTTTCTTTATTTTTTCGAACTGACAATATTTGATTCTCACCTTCTGTTGTTTGTTTTACGGGGTCGGTTCAACGGTTCGAGTTTAGAGAGTTCGAGTGGAACACTCTTTCTGAAATATACTAAAAATCTCCAGACTCTGGAGACTTCAACCGTTTGATCCAGACGACCCGTTATTTCGAGAACTTCTGCTTAATGGCATCGAAAGGTAAGGAATTGTATTGCTGGAACTTCTAGTTATTCCAATCTTCCACAAATTTTTGACTCATTTCTTGTCTTGTAGAGAATTTCAATAGGAGGAAGCCTCCCACCCCTAATATGGCCACCATCCTTGCTGCCACGTCCACTTCTAGACGAGGGATGAAACCTTCATCCGTTAGAAGAAAGTAGGTGAAGGAGAAAATTACGAGGATCAGCAAGGAGGCTGCTCCTCAAGGGGAGGAACGACCCCCTTTGGAGGATAAGGGCAAAAAGGTAGTGGTGGAGGAGCCCAAGAAGAGGTTCAGGATCCCTACCCCTAGTGGGGCAGGTGGTAGCAACAATGTCCCTCCTCCTCGTTCTGAAGTTCCCGTGGGGGAGAAAATTTTGGAAACTTCAATTGTCACGGCCTCGGTGGGATAAAAGAGGCCAATTTCTGTTGAGCCCCTAAGGCAAGAGCCTGCAAAAAAGGCTAAAACTCCTAGCGACTCCACCTCTTCGGAGGTTTCTAAGTCCAAGTCTGCCCTGGCAGAAAGGAAAGAGGAGGTTGAATCTGAGGCTTTTGCACTCCTCCCTCCAGAGATCCAAACCGCTACCAGACATTCCACAAGTATTGGATGAAGAAGTACCAGTCATTCGTCGTAAAGTTCGAGCCCATTGACATTATCTCTACGATGGTGGCCCAGGCGGGGAGGTCTTTTGGCATAGCTATAGAGGCGAAGGCCCTCTAAAAAACCTTCAACGAAAGAATAAAGAGTTTGTGAAAAAAGTGACTGAGGCTGAGGAAGCTGCCCAAGTGGCCAGGCCAAGGCTGAGGCCTAGAAGAAAAAAAGGTGCTGAGGAGTCCATGAAACTCGCTTCTGCTTTGGAGGAAATTGAGAAGTTGAGGAAAGAGGTCCACTTATCGCATAGTGAAGTAGCTTCTTTGACAAAGCGAGTGGAGATGTCCGATGCTCATCAAAAACTAGCAGCTGATGCCTTGGAAAAGGCTAATAAAGAGAATTTTGTCCTGAAGGGAAAGGTGGTTGAATTGATCTCCCAGGTTGCTGGCCTAACTGAAGAAGTTGAGACGGTTCGAAGTGATATCGAACTAGCCATCGAAATGCTGAGAAGAAATTCCTTGCCAATTTTCATTTATCCGAAGCGTATTAGAGCTTTAGAAAATATTGGCAGAGGTATGCTTATACAGAGATGATCGAATGGCTGGAGGTTAACTCATGAGACGTCGACACTTTCAAGATGAGGACTGAGTTTCTTGGGGAGGGAGAGTCGGAACCTCAAACTCCGGCAGATGGGGACCAAGTAATTGAGCTAGATAACGACGCAGCTGAGAAGTCTACTAACGAAGTAGCCCCTGACGTCATAGTGCTATTTGTTGCTCCTCAACCCCCACTTCCTTAGGACGTAGTCATTTTGAATTTTTCTCTTTTTCTCTTTAAGTGTAACAGCTTCGGCCTTCTTCAAATGTATATCTCTTAAATGAACAATTTGTTTAATGAAATTGGTTTTCTCTACTTCCTCTTGTAGTACTTTCACCTCTGCTATATTATTCTGACATAACTGCTAACTTCAATTCGTTGTCTTTAATAACTTCTGACCTTTATAAAGATATTATGCGATCTCTTAACCTCGTACCTTTAAATCTCAGTCAACATTTCATTTGAGTTTTTAGAGGCTTTTACCCTTATAAGATAAACGATGCGACCTTAGCATTTATATAGTACGATGAGGCTCTTAACCTTTAAAATAAATCTGAGGCTCTTAGCCTTTATAAAAGACGATGATGCTTTTAGCCCTTACAATAATTCCAGGTCTCTTAGCCTTTATAAAATGAGGTTAGGCTCTTAGCCTTTAAAATAATTCTGAGGCTCCTTTATAAAATACGATGAGGCTCTTAACCTTTAAAATAATTATGAGGCTCTTGTCTTTTATAAAATGCGATGAGGCTCTTAATCTTTAAAATAATTCAGAGGCTTTTAGCCTTTATAAAATGTGATAATGCTCTTAGCATTTAAAATAATTTTGAGGCTCTTCGCCTTTATAACGAAATGATCGTAACTTTAAACAACAAAAAGATCGCATTTTATTGATTTCGAGACTTTATACAAGACGCTAACATCATTGGTAGTACTTGCGCAGACGATCTGCGTTCTAAGGATGAGGTTGTGCCTTTCCATCCATAT
>CAIGRK010252248.1:0-16818 GCA_903798315.1 Fraxinus greggii | reverse complement strand
GGCCTTTCTTATATTGAATCATTCGTTTACACTGCATTTATTGAATTCTTCATCAAAATTATCGTTAGATTAGTTAATGATATTGATTTCAAAATTTGTTTTTCTAGATAAATTAAAAGCTAAAATAATTATAGTACTCAGCATAAAATCAAATATCAATCCATGTGGTTTGACACTCTTACTCCAATACAATATTACAAAACTTGACACCGAGGTATAATTCACGTTGCATAAAATGCGTAACAGCGAATCACGTGCTGCAAAAAGTAATTTTTCATGTATCTAGGTTCGATTATTAACAAAGAACGACAGATATGAAGGTGATGCAATGCATAGATTGGAGAGGGATGGATGAAATGGAAAAGTTTTACTGGATTTCTGTCTTAAGAATGTTCCATTTAGGCTACATTCATTATATGAATGTTACGGAAATGAAAATGTTAAGATGGATGCGTAGTCGAAAGAAATGAGAATATACGCCGAAAGAGAGGTGGTGAATTAAGAATAAATTAACGGAAGGACGATGTAGGTGGTTAGGTCATGGATCACATCGACCCAAATTGACTTCTATTCATAGAAGTAACATGATTGTGGCAGAGCATACAAGAGGAGGGAGTCGTCGACCAAAATTAATGTGGCCTGTTATAATTGCTAAGGATTTAGTTGATTAGATATTATGGCAGATCTAGCAATGAACTTAGCGAAATGGCAAAGAAGGATTCATATAGCTGGCCCAAATTATTGCAAGTCTTGGTTTGTTAGCTGTTGTTGTATGGTGTCTTATGACCTTAATTTCATAATTTTGGCTGAATTGGCCCACTTTTTAGTGTAAGTAAATGCACGATTATTTGAGCTCATATATTGTTGACCAGCTATTCAACAAAATTTGCATGTTAGAAACGCATCAATATATTTTGCTAAGAGTTCCTAAATTTTACTATCTCAGGTTGTATGCGATTTCATTCCAAACAATTTGTAGTCAAAATGCAGAACAAACTTCTTCCAGAAAAATAAAATTGCAGAATAACCACTAGAGAAGAAGAGAGGAGAGGGAAGTAACTCAAAACATAAGATGTGCACAGAACCTACGTACCGTATGTCCCAAAATTTTAAGCCTTTATGACCAGCAGTGACAATAACATTCACGCCCTCAGAATCACTGCAAATTTGGACGTACTTTAAAATGAAATTTAGCTCATACAAAAAGGAAAAGGCATCTGGACTCGGTAAAATAAATAGAGAAGGAAGTTTTGTAACTCGTTAGCATCATGTTCGACATTTTGTTGACACAATAACTTTGAGAGAACGACAAAACATGATTATCTTTGATCAACAGAAATAATAAAGGACAAACAAGACTTTCAAATCTGCCTGTATAAGCCAACCGAAGGCACCTAGCGGTTAAATTTTTCACCATATCTTGGCTAGGCAAGATTTCTCCACTCTATTTTCACTCTATTTTTAAGGCTATTTCAAAATGTGAAATACCCTCCTCATCCAAGGTAGGTTGTCTACGGGGATGAATTATTGGGGCAGTACTCTTCAAAATTTATACAGGTCTGGTAGGAAAATACCAGCAGATTTGACAGGATCGAGTCATTGGTTTGGATGTCAGGAGATTGAGACTTCTTTTTCTTACAATTTTCTCCAGGATTTATTTTGATTAGAGTATCTAAGTTCCCCAGGAGCCTATCAGGACAAAGTTCCCTGAGGTTACATTGCAGACCATTGTACATACAAAACATGCATAGGACTGAATCTCTTTCACTTAATGTTGCTAATCTAAATAATAGTAAAAGGGAAAATGTTCATCAAGAATCACCAACCTTTGAACTGGAGCCCAAGCAAGAGTCCTGATAGGAACTGTATCTGCGCTGAAGCAGAGCAGCGGCCTGGTGTCTGCAGATTAAGAAAATTGAAGAGGTTGAGAGTAAGAACTTATCGCAACTTCAATAACAGCGAGTTATGGAACCCATTTTTAAAGGAAACAACAGCTTTCATATATCAGCAAATACATTTTAGACGAAAAAGTTTCCAATTTGTCAATACCTGTTGATGATCCAGTTGTTGAAAATTTCCACAAGGCAACCTGAATTTACAGAAAGAGAGAAATCTTAATGATAGATAAAGAATCAATGGACAAGGGTAATTTAGATCTGGGCTACACAGCTCAGTGCAAATATAATCTTTTGCAGCAGCAAACTAAAAGATTGTTTTTTAAACAAGTGGAACCCTAAGAGGACAAAGGCAAGCGATGTACCTTTTTCCTCGTTAATATGAAACATTAATTATGAACTATTGCATTCAATTTAAAAGAATAACGAAGAAAGTATAAAGAATACCACTCCATCATGACATCCAGCCAGAATCATATCATGCAGAGAGGATGTAGACCACTCCACAGTTAGAGGAATACTGTGAAGAAAAGATTCGCACTATATGAGTTAGACATCAAATGAGAATCACATCACAAGATTGTGAAGACGCAGGCGTGCATTTAAAAGTATCTAATCTTCAAAATATCGATATTTAACATCCTAGAATATTATATAATTACAAAAATTATGGAACCATAAATTCATAAATCAAGGTAAATAATGCAAATATGGTACAGATCTACATCTGAATTTCAAGGCCAAAACAAATTTAAGGTAAACCTTCGTTAACACGAATCAAGTATACACAGTCAAAATCAATGTGTGGTGGAGTAATCAATTACACAACTACATATCTTAAAAATTGTGTAAGTATATAATCATGATAATGGATTTCTCACCAGCTTAATATATTTACCACATGCATGGTTCTCCCTACTGAAGAACAAATTTACAAGTTACAGGATTATTTAAAGTATCTGAGCTAATGATCATAAGTCTAGAGCCAATCCTACATTACCCCAATCTGGCACACGCTAAAGGATAAATGAAACAGAAATCATCCACCTACCATACACAATAAAAAAAGCAGACCTTGCAACAAAGACAAAATATGAAAATAGGCTATAGTTTGTTCAATATAATCACCAAATTTCTTCACAGAATTAGGTCTCTGCAGAAACTTTGGAAATTATTTGATCAAACCAATAGAGTGCATACATTTTCTCCATGGCAACATGTTTAAGTAATGCATAGATAATAAAAAAACATATTAACAGCTACACTACCTTTGCCTATCACCACACTTCAGCATTGAACATCTGAATACTGGTGCCAGTTTGATGAAGCGAGGATCAGTACCCTGTTTTTGACAAGCAGGATATATAAGTTCAATTGTGCGAGGAAAAGGAACCTCCCACCTGCATTAGGTAAGTAGGATATTAGAAAGAAACGCCTTTGGTAAAAGGACTGTAAGAAAGCAACATGAAACACAAAAAGCATAGTGGATAGAGGATAATGCCCGATTAATAGATACACAAGAATTAACACTAGCTAATTGTAACATCCCAGTCCACTTGGTATGATATTATCCACTTTGGCCTAGCCTACACAGTTTTGCTCTTGGACTTTCAACCAAAAGGCGTCACACCGATTGGGAGCCATCCTTTCACTTATAAATCAGTCCTATTTTCCTTCCCCAGGCATGAGATTATGGTCACAAATATCATATCAATTATAACCATAAAGCAACAAAGACCATATTCTAGTCAGAATCACACAAGGATTATGGGAGGTTTGACAATATCCTTTTGTAGATTAATAGTCGAATAAAGTACAAAAATGAGGGGGATGCAAGGCCATACCATAAGCGTAACAACAAAAGGAGGGAAATAAAATTTAATGTAGAACATAAATCTGGAAGTACTAGTTACATTATACATTTTGAAGTTAAACCATGGCGAAACAACTTCGGAAACAATTTGGAATATGTACTAGCATAAGATCTATTACCAGATTAAGCATTATATGCATATTGATCACCAACTAAAAAAAGAAGAAGAAGAAAATAGAAAGTTCCTTCGAATATAATAATCATATGCAAGTTTAGCAGTGTCAAGTGGCATTTGTTGATTTAAAGATAACTTATAAATTATACACCATTGACACATGTCTAGCATGAACTAGAGCTCAAATTCAAACCAACAAAAATAACATAAAGCGTGCCTATTATTCAAAAATAAGCTCCAACCATCTGAAGTTGAGTTGGAGATGAACTACATTTAATCTACAAGCAGAATAATCTTTGCAAGATTGATTTCAACAAGAAACTGAGACTCGTGAATGTCACTGTCACTATTTTATGTCACAGTTGCCACATCTTATTACTTCCTTTAAAGTATAAAGGTACAAGAAACTAATAAAAGGAAAATATCTAAAATTAGAAAAAAATAATAATCAAGATTAACATTTTAAAACTGAAAGAAGTGTACCCAACGAAAGGAATAAAACTAAATTAGAGATCGTACACTTCTAGGGCTCCATTTCCAAGCAAGACAGCAAGATAGCCCATTCTGTGCATGGATTCAGAGTCACGAGCACTAAATGGTCGCCACTTCACATCCCATGCAACTTTTCCATTATGAGCTAAACATAACATCATTCTAGGCAATGCAACATCGTTGGGCACATAGCAGCTAGAAGCATTGGTATCACACGGATTGATATAGGCGATATTCTTGCTGGGACTCAGGGAATCAAGACTGCACGCAGATCCTTGGAGATTTGAAAAGGAAGATGCTAGATGTTCATCTTGTTCATGGGAATGCGAATCATTACTGTGAACCTGAACTCTTTTCTTTCTGCTGTCTGTTCCTTTTGAAGCTGCCAATAATAATGCATCTGCATTTACTGAATCATCAAGTTTAATTTTCTCCACAGATTCATTTGTAGTTTCCTTTCTTGATCTTCTTCTTGGCCTTAGCAATTTTGTTGATTTGTTGGCCTTGACTGTTTCCTTTTTATTGATGCCCAATTTTGGCTTTTTATTCAGCTGAGAAGCCAACAATAATGCATCTGCATTTACTGAATCAACAAATTTTGTTCTAGAGTCTCCATTGACGATTTGCTCATTCGTATTTGCAGAATCCATCTCTACAGAATGTAATCTAGATGGATCTTCAGGGTACTCAATTGCAAGAGGTCGTACATATTGGCTATCTGAATCAATCTTCTCCACAGGTTCATTTAAAGGTTTCTTTCGTGGTCTCCCTCTTGCCCTCTGCGGTCTTGTTGATTTATCGGACTTAACTGTTTCTTTTTCTTTATTCACCTGAGAAGCCATCGATAATGCATCTGCATTTACGGAATCATCAAGTTCCATCCTAGAGTATTCACTGACAACTTGTTCATTTGTATTTGCTGAAGCCCTCTGTTCATGATGTAATCCAGATTCAGGGTATTCAATTGCAAGAGATTGCACATAATGGTTATCTGAGTCCATCTTCTCCACATTTTCATTTATAGGTTTCTTTCTTGGTCTCCCTCTTGGCCTTTGCAGTTTTATTGATTCGTTGGCCTTAACAGTCTTCTTTTTCTTGGTACCCAATTTTCGCTTTTTATTCACTTGAGAAGGTACATCTTCTTCTGAACAGATATTGAGCAAACACCATATCTGGATGACACCCCTGCCAGTTAAAGGGACACCGATTTTGTGATATGAAGATTCAGGTGGATGAGCAGCAACAGCGACGAACTGTAACATCAATTATGGATAATAAAAAACAAGATTAATGCATTACAAACATGTAAAAAGCAAACTAACTCAATTTTCCACGATGTCATTGGTTATAACTGAAAAAATGAATAACCATTCAACCCTAAAATAATTCAGGAAAGAGTTGGAAAAGAAGTAATGATTAAGACAAAAATATTTGTGTTTCTTCTAGCATTTTAAAGTTAACAAGGAGATCAAAAGGTCCAAAGTGGCATAGTAAGTAATTTCATTAAAAGGAAATACATCGAGAAAACAGACATTGTTTTGGAAAATCGTAAAGATAATTCAATAAGGGTGTGTTTGAGCGACATTATTTTGGAAGAATATATTTTGAAATAGTAGATTGATGGAGAATGTGTGGTTGAAAAAGAAGGAAAAATTATTGATGTGATGAAAAATATTATTTTATTGAAGAATGCGTGGCGAAAATGAGTAGAAGAATTAGAATNGAACATGAAGTTACCATACCAGAACAGATAATGCTTGATTTTCACAAACAATTAAGGGTGTGTTTGAGCCATATTATTTTGGAAGAATGTAATCTGGAATAGTAGATTGATGGAGAATGTGTGGTTGAAAAATAAGGAAAAGTTATTGATGTGATGGAAATTATTATTTTATTGAAGTATGTATGGTTAAAAATGAGTAGAAGAATAAAAATGAGAATTTTAATCTGGATTAAACAGGGGCTTAATGTGGAAATGAATTATGTGAGCGTAGAGCTGCCTTGGAAAATAGATGCTGCCTCTTAACATCCAAACTGGAAGAAACTTTACCAGAAAGCCAAAACCAAAATTTAGTTACCTACAAGACCATCCTGTGTAGTAAGTGCTTTTCAGTTGAAAGAACTCTTAATGACTAAGAGGTGATGCTGCTGAAGACTGAATTTGGATAAATAAATACATTATCAACATAAGCTTTTAGATAAGATACTTCAACTTGGTATCAAAACAGACAGAGATCGGGATTCAAGTTTTGCCGATACCCATTTATGAAAGTGTGCATGTGTCTAGCCTGTGCTAAAATAAATGATTCCAGTTTGCATGCGAGGGACATTTTGATGCCTAAATTTATATAAATAACTGTGTCTCGTCTAAAACAAATTAAGCAATTAGACAACGAGGTCCAACAGATATATGCATATAATCCCCTGAAAATATATTCATTAAATGTTCTAAAACTTAGAAGTGTTTTAGCTTCTATGCAGCAACTACTAGTAGATCAATAGTGGGAAAATTTTCATAACAAACTAATACTCCAAGATGTATGAACTCTTGGAGGCTATCTATGATAAGGAGTATTAGAAACCCCTTGTTTCTGCATGTTGTCATAAAATGTCAATCAAAACTATAGACATATGAGTTCCATTGGCACTTTTTTTTTTTTATTTTTTGCTATAGTAAAATTCAGGTCTTTAAGGATTCTCTGTGTGGCAGGATATTCCTTGATTCAACAATTTGCTATCTGATGGACCAAGAAGATCCAGTAGAATCCCTAGGAAGAATCCTAGGTACCAGGACGTGGCATAAAGAAGTTGAAAGAATGCAAGCATGCAAGACCAAGTCAAAGCAGCAACCTGATTTCCTGCAACCTGGTTTTCCACAAATAAAGCAACGTTCTTGTTAGTTAGAGTTTAGGTTGTTTAGTTGTTATTTATTTAGTTTCTTTTTTGTTAATCATGGACCTTGAGGATAGGCATTCTGTTGCCACTCAGGTTATTTATATGTTATTCGGCTGCAATAAGAAAGGGCAGAAAATTGTTCCAAACTGTGGTAAAATTCTTACCCAAAGAGAATTATCTTCTTTGTATCTTATCTGTTTTGATTGGGACCACTATCAAGTGGTATCAGAGCAAGGATTTTTTCTTGGTTTGAAATGGCAACTAACAAGGAACGGATTGAGAGCTTGGAGGCTGGGCTTAGTGGCCTTCAAGAAGGGATGAACTGTATGGAATTGGGGGTCACTGATAAGCTCCAACATTTGGAAGAAAACTTCAATCGAATGTCTGAAATGCTGCGTTCATTTGGGGAGGGGTCTAATAATACTAACGGCAAAAATGAATGAGGAGAAAATTCATGGAACCGTCATGATAATAACTTGCAGGAAGACACCAAAGGAACGCGAATGGTGTGTTCATCAAAAATGGCAAAACTGGTGTTTCCACGGTATACCGGAGAGGATCCTACAGAATGGTTCAACATTGCGCACCAATTTTTTGAATTTCAAGCCATTCTCGAAGCCCAGAAGGTGTCATTGGCAGCCTTCCACTTGGAGGGTGAAGCAAACCAGCGGTGGCAGTGGCTCCGGAGGACATACCGAAATGAAGGTCATAATATCATGGGAATATTTTGAAGACTCTATGGGTTCGATTTGGGCCTTCGGATTGCGAAGACTTTGATGAGGCCATCTCAAAGGTCAGGCAAGTCGGCTCTCTAAGGGAGTACCAATGTGAGTTTGAAAGGCTTGGGAATCGAGTTAGAGGATGGACTCAAAAGGCACTCGTTGGGACATTCATGGGAGGTTTGAAGGTTGAGATTGCGGATGGGATTCGAATGTTTAAACCACAAACACTGAAGGATGCCATTAGTTTGGCAAAAATGAAGGACGATCAGCTCACACGACAACGGAGATTCATCCGTCCACCTCCAGCAGTGCGACATCCACTAGCCCTTACACCACCAGCTCGGGCTGCCATTACGACACCTGTAACACCTGTTAGGCGACTGGCCTGGGATGAAATGCAAAGGAGGCGTGCTCCAAGCGTTATGTTTCCATTGTATTGAGCGTTTTACAGCAGGCCACCGATGCCAAGGACCAAAGATTCTTTTACTAGAAGGACACACCACCATAGAAAATGTCAAAGATGTTACCGATGAGCAAGTAGCTGAGGATGACCAAGAGGGACTTCCAGAACCTGAAATCACTCTTTATGCATTATCAGGTTGGACAGTTCCTAAAACCATGCGGATCTCAGACAAGATTGGTCCCGAAGAAGTCAGCGTGTTAATTGATAGCGGGTCTACCCAAAACTTCATTAGCAACCGAGTTGCCAACTTGCTTCGACTACCAGTGGCGCCAACCAAACCCATGTCTGTGCATGTGGCCAACGGAGATAAGCTAGAGTGCCAAGGCAGATTTGAAAAAGTTCCAATAGATCTTCAGGATATCCCATTCATACTCACACTTTATGCTATTCCTATAGCAGGCCTCGATGTAGTACTTGGTGTGCAGTGGTTGGAGATGTTGGGCTCGGTTGTATGTAACTGGAAGACGCTAACCATGGAATTCCAATAGGGCAATAGAGTCAGGAAATTGCAAGGGACTGATCAATCACCTATCTAAATTGCCTCACTTGAAGAAACGACTCAGGAATTAAGGCAAGGGCATTCCTTGTTTGCTATATGTCTACAATCTGGGACCAATACAGATAAAGAAAACTTGCACCCAGACATGCAGAGATTATTAGAGCAATATATCGACGTGTTTGAGGGGGCTCCCAAGTTACCGCCTGTGAGGGAAATAGATCACTGCATTCTACTTAAAGAAAGGACGGAGCCTATTAATGTTCGGCCACACCATTACGCTTATTTTCAGAAAGCAGAAATTGAAAAGTAGGTACAGGAGATGATCAACCAAGGTATTATAAGACCAAGCACAAGCCCCTTTTCATCCCCAGTACTTTTAGTTAAGAAGGATGGAAGTTGGCGATTTTGCACCGATTATCGTGCACTTAATGCAGTAACCATCAAGGATCGCTTCCCAATTCCAACGGTAGAAGACATGCTGGACAAGTTACATGGTTCTGCCTATTTTACAAAGCTCGATCTCAGGGCTGGATATCAGCAGGTAAGGGTTCATCCTCAAGATGTCCGTAAAACTGCTTTTCGGACTCATAATGGACACTACGAGTATTTGGTAATGCCGTTCGGCTTATGCAACGCTCCATCAACCTTCCAAGCCATTATGAACTCCATTTTTTGACCTTACCTTCGGAAATATATCCTGGTATTTTTTGATGATATATTGATATATAGCCCGACATGGGAAGCTCACCTTTTACATGTGGGAAAGGCTTATGAGATTTTAATGCAACAAAAATTCATCGTTAAAGCTAGCAAATGCGCCTTTGGACAGCAGGAGCTTGAATATTTGGGACATATTGTGACACACCAAGGGGTAAAAGTAGATAATAACAAGATTGCAGCCGTGGTAGCATGGCCCCATCCTACTAACATTTCTGAGTTGCGTGGTTTTCTAGGATTAACAGGGTACTACAGAAAGTACGTGAAGAACTACGGGATCCTAGCTCGGCCTCTCACAAATTTGCTTAAAAAAGGACTGTTCCACTGGAGTGCCGAAGCGGAAGCCGTTTTCCAAGCACTAAAAGAGGCTATGACTTCTACATTAGCTATGCCCAACTTCAATGAATCATTTATCATTGAAACTGATGCGTCTGGAGATGGGAAAGGGGCAGTGCTAACCCAACAAAATCGACCCATTGCCTTTATTAGTCGAGCCTTGGGAGTGACCAAGCAATCTTGGTCCATTTATGCTAAAGAGATGCTGGCCATTATGGAGGCTATTCGCACATGGCGACCATACCTTTTGGGAAGGAAATTCTTCATTTACATGGATCAATGCAGCCTCAAATATTTTTTGGAGCAGCGTGTGGCCACCCCGAAGCAACAGAAATGGGTGGCTAAGTTGCTCGGCTATAATATAAAGCGTATTTATATATAGGACGTGAGAATTCAGCGGCGGACGCATTATCTCGTAAACCTGAAAGTCCTGTTCTTCAAGTTTTATTTGTGCCACATGTTCATTTGTGGGAAGAGATTAAAGAGGCCTCACAAGGAGATGTCTACATTAAGCAGGTGGGAAATATTGCTAAGTAAAAGCAGGGCCTTACAAATGGCGTAAAGGGATGCTTTTTTTTTTTTAAGAATCGTATTGTAGTGCCTCGGGTGCCTGAGATTCGAAGCAAATTGTTGATGGAATTCCATGCTAGTAAAACAACAGGTCACTCAGGAGTGCTTAGAACATACAAACGGTTGGCTCAACAATTTTACTGGCCTAATATGTATAAGGAGGTCCAATCCTTTGTAGCTTCCTGTGAGACATGTCAAAGGACCAAAAAACACAAGCGCTGGCTCCGGCGGGTCTTCTCCCGCCTTTACCCATTCCGTGTCATGTATGGGATGATATCACAATGGATTTCATTGAAGGTTTGCCCACCTCTCACAGGAAAGATACAGTACTGGTGGTCGTAGATAGATTGAGTAAATATGCTCATTTCATTGCTCTTAGTCATCGTTTCACAGCCAAAACAGTAGCGGAAAATTTTGTGAGTGGTGTGGTTAAATTACACGGTATGCCACAATCAATTATTTGTGACAGGGACCCTATATTTATCAGTAAGTTCTTGCAAGAATTTTTCTTGATGTCCGATACTAAACTAAAATTCAGCTCTGCCTATCACCCACAAACGGATGGCCAATCCGAAGTGGTTAATCGTTGCTTGGAGCAATACTTGCGTAGTTTTGTTCATCAGTGGCCAAAGAAATGGGTGGACTTTTTACCATGGGCGGAGTACTGGTACAATACAACCTATCACAGCTCTACGGGAATGTCACCTTTTCAGACCCTTTATGGACGCCTACCACCTGCCCTTCCAATTTACCAAACTGGGCTATCACCGGTGAATGAAGTAGACAGAAATCTTATTGATCGCGATGAATTACTGCAACAACTTAAGAGCAATTTAGGGACTGCCATTAATCGCATGAAGCAAGCGACAGATTTGAAGAGGCGAGATGTGGAATTTAAAGAAGGTGATATGGTATTTTTACGATTCCAACCTTGTCGCCAAAACACTGCATTTAAAAGAGCCCACCAGAAATTAGCAAGCCGATTTTTTGTACCCTATACTATTCTGAAAAAAATTGGCAATGTGGCTTACAAACTACAGTTACCAGAAGGATCACGTATCCAACCCGTTTTTCACGTATCATTGCTGAAACAATATCTCGGTGATCCAAATGCAGTTAGCTCCGACTTACCCCCTGTTACTAATGAAGGGGCGGTGGCGCTCGAGCCCGCTCACATCATTGACACTCGTTGGATCAAACAAGGTAACAAGTTTGTTGAGGAAAGCTTGGTACACTGAAAATGATTAGCAGCAGAGGATGCCACATGGGAGAAGACAGAAATGTTAAATGAGCAATTTCCTACAGTGGACCTTGAGGACAAGGATCCACTTGATCGGGCAGGCATTGATGGACCACGAAGATCCAGTAGAATCCCTAGGAAGAATCCTAGGTGCCAGGGCGTGGCATAAAGAAGTATCCTAGGTACTAGGACGTGGCATAAAGAAGTTGAAAGAATGCATGCATGCAAGACCAAGTCAAAGCAGCAACCTGATTTCCTGCAACCTGGTTTTCCACAAATAAAGCAACGTTCTTGTTAGTAAGAGTTTAGGTTGTCTAGTTGTTATTTATTTAGTTGCTTTATTGTTAATCATGGACCTTGAGGATAGGCATTCTGTTGCCACTAAGGTTATTTATATGTTATTCGGCTGCAATAAGAAAGGGCAGAAAATTGTTCCGAACTGTGGTAAAATTCTCACCCAAAGAGAATTATCTTCTTTCTATCTTATCTGTTTTGATTGGGACCATTATCACTATCATATCAAAACATCTTCAAACTATTCTAGTACACGTTCTTGTGCCCGTTTATCATTCTAATTACACTTCTAAGTAAGGGAACACTCTCAAGGTTAACAAAGTAAAAATACGTATAAAATGTCACAGAAAAAAGTAACACTAACTGAAATACCTCAGATTTAATGTGATTGAGAGAACTGTGGTCAACTCTAGGGCACCAGTCTACTGCCCAGACTTTGCCTCCAACATACATTACAAAGTCTTTGCTGCAGCAAGCTTCAGTGAGTACAAAATAAATAGATAAAAATTCAACATAAGTTTCAATAGCACATCTCAATCCAATTCCTCAACCTACCTAAATTCAGAACCTGAAACCATTCCTCCATTCTGTGCCTCCTGCATTTCAAAAAAAATTCAGTTAGACATTATTTATTTCACTCCAAAAATTTTCCCTGCTTTCATTTTTGCAAAGTTATTATGTAACGTGCCTTAGGAACGGTAGCAGCAGAAAACTGAGGCAAGGTAATCCCACCTATTACATCTTTTCCCTTGGAACTATTACTCTCTTTTTGGCAAGCAAACCTTATGGTCCTTGGCGGGTAAGAAAAATGCCTCCATTCTCTACAATCATATCATAATCCAAATCTTACTACTTAAATCAGCATAGGCTCAACAATTACATTCCAATTAACCAAAAATATCAAATTTACAATGAAAATAATTAGTATTACCTTAAGAATGTAATAGCATTGGAGAATCGTTGGACTTCGGTTTGATTAGAACCAATTATTTCTGGCTCTCCACAGAGTCTGGATATTGTATCTACGGCTTTGAAGTGATTTTCAACTGAGTAATCGAAAATTGAAGTTATGATTCCTGGTGAAGTAGTACAAGAAGTGACTCGTTCTGTCGGGCCGGAAAATTGAATGGGCTCTGTATTACGGGCTACTTCGGCAGATCGGGCTCGAGTTTTTTGCTTCTTTGAGTTACTTTTTCGGTTCAATGGTACGTCGATTTCCACTGGTTCTTCTGCTACTACCATATTCTCCACCGTCTCTTTCACTCTGCGAGTTCGATTGCGTTCTAAGGTGTCTGCTTGGGAGTTTTGGCGTCGGGGATTAGGGGTTAGCATCGGTTTTGGAATTTTGCTGGGATTGGTTTTTGCATGATTTTTTAGCATTATATTTTAATTGAGAGGAGAGTTTTTGAAAAGAATAAAATTGTATATGCGTCTAATTTATAATTTTATGAATTTTTCCACATTTTATTTATAAGTAATTTTAAAATATAAGTTAAATTATAATAAATTAAATATTTATAATAAAAATAAAATAATTAAAATTTTGTTATAAATTAGAGAGAAAAAAGAAAAGAAAATAGAAGTCAATAAATTTTTATGTATTTTATTGAAAATCAAATTTTCATATTTATAGAGAAGAATTATGAATACAATGATAAAAAAAAATAGGGTTATAGTGGTATAATTGTCATTCACTAATAAATATAATTTACAACGTTTCCATCTTCAATCACATTATAAAATATATGCCTTGTTAGAACTTCGTCAAAAAAACTCAATATGACAAAACTTGAACTAAGGAAAAAGAGTACAGCTACTCGTTCTAATTTTTATAAATGAAAAGTTTTATATCGAGTCATCCATATCTTGTATATCAATATCTTCAATGTTGCAATTCTGGTGAAGTACGTTTGTGTTGTTTTATTTTAGATTTCAAACAATACCGTTTTCATAGATGATATTTATCAATTTTTGTTTGTCTTTAGTCGCATGATGATATGTTGAAAAATTAGATTGTGTTGCGCTCTCGTCGAGAGTTGTTTACAATTTGTGATATATAAGAATATTATTTTGAGGGTACATGTCTTCAGGTTATGGATATCATTACACAAAGAATATGCCACGTTAATTATTAGGAAAAACCTTGTGAAAAAATCATAATAAAGGAAAAAAGTGAATTATTCTTTTGAGTAGGCTATAAAAGTTGTTTCATTAAAAATCTTGCCAACAAAACCCAACATGACAAAAACTTTGTTAAGGGAAAAATAGTACAACATGATTTACTCCATCTTATGGTAATATCACTTAAACTATATGCTTCTAAGCATTAAATTTTTTTAAGGATGGTATTATAATCATACAAGATAAGTTAACTATAATCATATTTATTACATGCATATCAAATTTCATGTACTTGTGATTGCATTCACCAAATGATAATTTATCTATTTATACAAATTTTTGCAAAAGTTATTGTGCTAAGAGTTGTATATTACATATCAGGACTTTATTCTTTATATTTTCATTTCACATAAGTATACGCCTTTAGGTGTCTAGATTGTAAATTCAAAATTTTCAAATTTCTCTAGTAAGTTCAATTTATTAGGATTGCATCCATTTATTTGGTCAAATCATTTCTTCTATCGATATGATTTGATGAATTTATTTCGATATTCTTGTCTTTTATAATATGAAGTAGTAAGTATTGTCAATAATTTTTTTTTAAATTCAATTTCTTTTTCAATAATGACATCTTATTGAAATATCTCAATTTTCAATATTTGAGGTACCTGAACATTTTCCGAAATTTTACATTTTATTATGTCTATATATTCTCCAAAATTAGACGCCTTCTAATTTTAACTATCTTTTTTTATTTACTCAATTTCATTTTAGAGATTTTTGTCTTAGAATTGTATGCATTCATGCTTCAAGCGTGTTATAAATATATCAATTATAACGTTAACAAATTGTCCTTCCAGGATGTTAATTCAAGTTGGAGCATTTAAAACTAGTGTGTGAAATATTGTTAATTTCTTTGAACAAAATACATCAGAATGAATTATCTTTCTAGCTTCTGGCTTGAATTGTCCTTTGCAAGGATCTACATAATAGTATGATGTATTTGTTTATTATTTTCAACTTCTTAGTTACTCCTATAATGTTGAGAGAATTGTTTAATTAAATCGACAATCAACAACTGCATTATAAAATATCATCCATTTGGACAAGGGTTCAAACTAAGCATTTATTTTTAGCATTCTTTAATTTTCATCTCAATGCATTGCAGTGGATCAATTGTACATATATTATACTATCAAAATAATTAGATGAAAAATTAGACTCTGATTATAAGCCAAATATAGGGAAATGTTGACATGATGCCAATATGATTCTCTAGATAGAACTATGAATCACTTTGTTCTCAATAGTAATGATTTAGAAATTAATTGAAAGCATTTAAGAAATAACAATGTAAACTATTTATCATCATTCTAACTAACACTTGTTAAAATGTTGAGATTTAAGCTCATTAATATTAATAATACACACCATTTTGATTGTATAACCTAAAAATTGTGCTTATAATTTAAAATTTGAGCAATAGTTTCGCAAATTTCAGATTGCGAAAATTTTGCAACCATCAAATCTACTAGATATTAATAATATTTAGATGATCAACGTGGAAGATGACGATGCCATATATCACCCGACTATAGGAAATATACGAAATTCAGTTCCTATTTAACTAGTAATGGTTAATGACCAATTTTCAATAAAGAGAAGAAACATCATATGCAAATTTATTGGATTGAAAAATATTATGGTTCTTTATTGAATGTTCATCGAATTCTCAATTTCGTATCATTATTGATCTAGTGATGGTCCAATTGATCATACCAAATAATAATACATTCAATAATTGAACTTGTGGTTCTATATAGTGTTTGTTTGAATTGTACCACATATTTTGAAAATTAGCATATTTCTCTTTATTATCAATAATAAAATTTTATTCTTCCACATAACGCAGTATTGACTCTTCTATAGTATCAAAACAATGTTCTTCTGGAATGTTGATACATACTTGGTTAAAGTAATAGAACAATGAATATTAATACATATAAATTAATCATTAATATTTTTCATATGTATAAATTTGTACTTCTTTAGAAATATAATATGATATTCTCTATTACTTTTTATAGATCAATATATCAATATCCCTTAAAATATTGAAATTATAATATCAAGCTCTTCGTGAGTAGATCATATTCTCTTTGAAATATTTATATAAGTTGGATTGTGTTTCTTGTAGGACGTCAGCACTATTTTCATTTAGTATAAATACACTTTTTAGTTATGCTTCTTCAGGAGCACCAGTTAAATCAAAATATTTAACTAATCAAAAACTTCACAAATATAATATATAATAGGAAAAAAAACTTTTAAAGAAAAGATTTGAGTTTGAAGTTTTAGAAAACTTTGAATAGTTGACAAATCTCAATATTCTTTTTAAATATATAAATTTGAATTTTTTTTTGCAGTACTTGAAGATTTTGCTACTTCTTATGTAGCTATCTTTCTCAAATGAATCATTGGAGACGAAGAACAATGAGTTATGAATGTCCTACCCAAATTTCATGATGATCAAACCACGAAACGTTAAGATATCAATATTTTTGGGCTTATTAGCACAAAACATCC
>CAIGRK010252225.1:0-10936 GCA_903798315.1 Fraxinus greggii | reverse complement strand
TTCAGGTAAAGCAGACATCATAAAGAACTTTGTAAGTCATGGAGAACTTTTTACTATTTCTGACGTGGAATTCAAGCCTGACGAGGAGTTGATTTTGGATACATCTGGTGCGTTTCATATGAGTCCCAATAGGGATTTGTTTGAATCGTATGAAACGATGATGGAAGGTGCCTTTGTCATCAGTAACAACGAATCTTGTCGGGTAGCTGGTATTAGAAGAGTCAGATTGAAGTTGGTGGATCTAACAATCAGAACATTTAGTCAAGTTAGATATGTTTCAGACTTGAAAAGAATATCATCTCACTGTGTGTACTTTGGATTCCAGAAGGTACACGTTCTCTGGTGCAGGTGAGTCTTGAAGGTTCAAAAGGGTGTCTGTGTTGTATTGGAGGGGCGGAAAAAATCCAAATTATATATCTTGCAAGGTAGAACAGAATCAGTCAATGAACATCAGTACATGTTTAGTACCGTGGTGGATATACAGTTTGGTACAGTATCGTTGTGAGTTAGCTCTGAGTCTATTTTGANAACAATCAGAACATTTAGTCAAGTTAGATATGTTTCAGACTTGAAAAGAATATCATCTCACTGTGTGTACTTTGGATTCCAGAAGGTACACGTTCTCTGGTGCAGTGGAGTCTTGAAGGTTCAAAAGGGTGTCTGTGTTGTATTGGAGGGGCGGAAAAAATCCAAATTATATATCTTGCAAGGTAGAACAGAATCAGTCAATGAACATCAGTACATGTTTAGTACCGTGGTGGATATACAGTTTGGTACAGTATCGTTGTGAGTTAGCGCTGAGTCTATTTTGAAGAATACTACTTTGTCGAGTTTGGGAGATATGGGTCATTCCACTTTGCCACCTCGATCTGCGATTCCATTGTATTCAACGTCTAGGGAGAGACCCATTAGAAATAGGTACGGGGATGCTAATCTGGATGTACATGCTTTTAGAGTTGTTGAAGGTGATGAGTTTAGTCAGGGACCTTCAGTTAAAGCATTTAGTGGTGATTCAGCTACATGGTGTGTTTCGACCCTATTTGATAAATTTTGAATTTGTTGTGAATTTTGGGAACCCGGGGGTTGGGTTCATTTGTATCCGTGTTTGGATATGGTGAAAGAGGAAGATTATTTTTCGAGTGTTGGAGAGGTTTGGTTTAGGTTGAAGAGTTCAGTGTGTTTTGCTGCAATCGGACTTATTTTCCAGGTAGAATTTTAGAGTTTCATTCGTTGCAATGGAACTTTTTGTAAAGGTGGAGATTGTTAGGTTTTGTGACCCAAATCCAGTCCAAATTGAGTCTAAGGTTTCACGTTTGGGGTATCGGGCTTGAAGATGTCAAAATAGGGTCCAAGAAGGGAAAAATGCGGATTGATGGCCCTGAATGGACGTTCCAGCGACTCGAGTGATAGGAGCAAAATCGGAATAGGAAGTCTCTCGCCCGCCTGTTGCTGAGTTATCGCTCGAGCAACAGGCTATCGCCCATTCGAGCGACGGGCCGCATTTTTGTTTCCTTCTTTTTCTGTTTTACGCAATATTTAACCTAGTTTCCATATTTTAGGTTAATTCTAGGGTTTGGACAAGTCTCCTATAAATAGTATACTATTCATTCAGTTTAGCTATATATTATTGCAGAAATTATATTTTCTCTCCATTGGTTGTCATTAATAAAATACTCGGTTTCCTCTGTCAATTTCATTTTCTTGTTTAATTTTCCTTTAAATCTTGTTCTTGCTTATTAATTGTGCGATCTATACTTTATATCACATTATATCTCATTCTCAAATTCCTAACAATAGTGTACTTTACTACCGATAAAAATATTTCATTATAATGTAATCCTTCCTTATGGAGTCATTTAAGTCAACTAATGACTTGTCTTTAGGTCTAGGTACAAAATCTTAAGTTATATTCTTATATAAGGAATCCATTCCCTCTTAACCATTCCTTTATAGTTAACAACTTCTTTATAGGTTGTTGGTTCTATGTTCATAATGTCTTTATAAGACATTGTTAGGAAAAATATAAAAAGAAATTAGAAATATTGTTGATATAATAAAATAATAGAAGAAGCTTTACAATAAACATAGTAACAATAAAAGAAAGGGAATCTGGTCGTTTATGTTGTAGTTGTATTAGGAAGAACTGAGGTCTCTATTGCACATAGTTTTTAAAAATAGATTTGTCCCCACTGTGGTACAGTGGGTAGGGGGCGAATTTATCTCCCAAGATAAAATGGTAGAAAGTAGCTTACTAACATCTCGTCACTACTTTAGGCGATCTGAGTATATCTATCACCGAGTTAACAAAAAACTATGCAAACTACTAAGAACAAGACTCTCGAAGCAAAACAGAAGAGAGAAAATTAGAGAGAGAACTCTTAATTTTTATGTGTGGAATAAGGAGGAAAACAGCTCCTCATATAGTATAAGACAGTGTTCTAAAAAACATAAAGCGTGGCTAGGCGTGGAGGCCAAGTTTCAAGTTTTACGAGCCTAGGCGAAGCGTAGGCATAAAAAAGAATTTTTTATTTTTAATTTTATTTTNAATAATAATATTTTAAAGGAAGACAAACAATTTTAACTTTTTAATTATGTAGCAAAGATATGTTTTCTTCCCGAAAGAATCACTAAGGATGAATATCAGTGATCTAAAAAGCATAAAGCGTGGCTAGATATGGAGGTCAAACTTCAAGCTTTACGAGCCCAGGCAAAGTTCAAGCGTAAAAAAGTATTTTTTATTTTTTATTTTATTTTTAATTTTTAATCATTGTGAAAAAATTCAATAATTCAAATAATACATGCAAAACATCTAAAATTATAAAATATTATATTTACTTAATAATTCATAAATAAAGATAAGTGGACTACTGAGTCTGGGATGTAGGTTTTATTAAAAAAAAGAAATTAGGCCCCCTAAAAATCTGAGTCTGAGTCAAAGGCGCGCCTAGGCGTCGCCTAGGAACACCTAGGCAAGTATTAAGCGGTCAACATTGCGAGCATTAAGCGGTCCGCTTAGGCTCAAAGCGAAAGCGCGCCTAGGCGTCGCCTAGAAACGCCTAGGCGAGCATTAAATGGTCAACATTGTCGTTGACCACTTAATTTCCGCTTAGGCTCAAGGCGAAGCATTTTCATCACGCTTCTCCGTCTAGGCGCGCTTTTTAGAACACTGATATTAGGATGAAGAAGTTTCAATTTTCTGCCGTCTAGCCGCGCTTTCTAGAATACTGGTATTAGGATGAAGGAGTTTCAATTTTCTATTAATTTTGCATTAACACAAAATCTGTTACAATAGCCATTAGAGCTTTGTAACCACCAACTCAATTGGAAAATTAACTTGAATTGAACTTCTCTTTACAATTTCTCATTTTAATTATTTTCGACAGACATTAGAACAAATTATGCAAAATCAGAATGCTAAACTTGCTTAGTGGCCTTATTTCCCTTATTTCTCTATCCCTAGCAAAATCTCTACTATTCGATCGCAATGAATTCTATGGAAAATGTCACTTCCAAGGAAAACAAATTCCACTTTGGTCGCTTGATTACAACATGGAAATGGAAACCGAATTTTAAGGTACAACCACTTTAATATGCAATTTCTTTGTTTTCATAGAAAACGAATTCATATCGGTTTGGAGGATTTTTATTTTCTAACTAACATGGAATTGGAATTCCTTTCCAACTTTGCCTATCAAACGGACCCTAAGTTTTCAGGTTCAAAGTCAGCTTGTTCTACTTCAGATTCTATTGGTTCTTTCTCTAAGGCATCTCCACATGTTCTTTTGCAATTTCAGTTCTAAGGTCGTAGGAAGTTTCATAGAAGCCTTACCTACTTCTGTTTATTTTCTTTAATTTCATATTCTGTGTCAATTTTACTTTAAGTTGAACATGGCATCTTCTTCATTAAAGATAACATCCCTACTCAAATTTTATGGTTTTTAAGGGCATTTTTGCTATAATTGGCATGAATTTAAGACCTAGGCTTTTCTCCTATATATACTATGGGCCTCAATGATTAAAAGGGAGTGAAAAATAGATCAAAACACATACATGAACACAAATTAATCGTTCCTAGGGCTGGAACGAGTTTGAAGAAGAATGGAGACTTGAGGATTCGAAGGGATGTTCAAGGATTCATTATTCTTTCTTTGCCATCTTTATTGTTAATCAGGGTGATGTCGATTTCATGTATTATGTGTGTGTATTCGGTGAATATGTTCTGTTAAATTTTATAGTTAATACGAATGATGTTGCCTAATTTGATTGTTTAATTTCAGTTTTTGATTTTTTACTCCAATTATGATTATTGTTGATTAGATTAGATTATTTTCAAAAATTAGGCCAGTGAATTGTTGGTGAATTCGTGTTTAAATCGAGAGGTAAAATATCAATTTGAAGTGATAGAAATCACAAGTCGAGTAGGAGATAGTTATATTCTCCTATAATTTGTACGATTTTGAAATTCTTCAATTATGTATGATTTTACTCTAGAAAGATAGTCAGATATTTTAAATTTATCTTATTGTCAAACTGTATAAACTATAGCGAAATCATGATTGATTCCAACCAACACCGTAAATTGTTTTTAGTAGTTTGTAGTTAAAGTAACCAATCAATTATTAATTCAAACGGTATAAATATATAAAATTAATAAAAGAAATCAATGTCAGGTACATAGTTCTTGTGAGATGAGTACTGAACTCACAATCTAGTTTTATTACTCGTCGCGATATTATGCATTTGTGAGTTTCACAGACAACACGGATAAGAAAAATTGGAGACTTGAGTAGAATTTATCCTATATAATATTGTCTATTGATTTTGGGAGCGACATGGAAGAAGCTAGTGCAATATAGGGGTGAAATATGGGTTGTGCCCCTCGCAAGCTGGTCTCATCCAAGCTTGACACATGGGCGACCCGAGCTCCTTTTGAGACGAACTATGAACCGCAGGACAAATTTTGCATTTGGAGCGTTTCTGGGGGCAAAATTTATGATATAAAAACGTTTGGAACTAAATTGAACTTTTCAGAACTTAAAGGAACAAAGTTGAAGATATTGAAAGAAGAAGGACCTAAATTGACAATACTCAAATTTGAGGGACAAAATTAAGCATGAAACTTAAAGGATCTTAATGTGAAAACATGAAAATTGAGGGCTTGAGGGTAGGGCTGTTAATGGATTAGATTTTGATCCGAATCCGATCCGAGTTTGATGAAATTAATGGGAGATGGATTCAAAGTCTTAATCCGATAACCCGATCAAGATTCGAATCCGATAATCCGTTAACTTAATGGATCAAATATGGATTTAGGTCAATCCGATCTGATAACAATCCGATCCGATTTGTTATAAATAATTGAGTCAGTAAAATATTTTTATGGCATATTATTTATTACTAAAATAAATAAATGAGAAAATAAATAAATTTATATAAAAAAGTAACCAAATTTAAAACACAAAAAAGTTGAAAAATTTATAATTATTACACCCGTTTTGAAAAAATTGAAAATAAAAAAGTTGATTCCAACATTAGTTTTTTACTTAATTTCTTTAATTTTAGATCGGATATCCGATAACACAGTAAAACGGATATGAATTTAACAATTAAAATATCCGTTAAATTATCGGATCGGATCGGAGTTAGGCAAATCCGACTCATTTACAGCCCTACTTGAGGGTGCATGCATAGGACATGTGACATCAGCTAAAGCATGTCTACGCAAAATAAACAGTTTTAGGTTGCTTGTACCTAGCATGCAACCTAAGTTGATACCAGATTAGACTACGATTTGTTTTTTTCAAGGAAAAATTTGATATTCTACCATGCACGACTTTCAAGGTAATAAGTGACTATATAAAGAGCAATTTTAAGTAAAAAAAAAAAGGATTCTATACCACATAATAGAAAGCCAAATGAGAAATTCAATATGAGGAGAAAGAAGATCATATAAAATCATTGGGAGTAGACATCATACAAAATCTTAGAAAGCAAAACACATCATCCAGGATTCTTGGATTCAAAATGAGGAGAATGAAGTTCATTCAAGATCTATTGAAGAGATTCAAGTATTGATGATTTATATGTTGGGTTATTTCCTCTTATGAAGAGGAAAGCTCATATTTGGGGTCTTATATTATAGCCCAAATCTCATTTGATTGTTAACCCTAATGATGAATATAAATACAAGAAGATTGGAGATAGGAGTCAAACCCCTTTTTGAAAATAAAGGAAAATATTTTTTTCTCTACGTCCAGATTTCATCAAAGCTCCGATCCTGAGTTATCCGTGTTCTGATCGAATTGAAAATTTGGAGGAGACGTTCACAAGACACAAAACTACAATCTGAACGGTGGAGGTCAGATTTTGAGTTCGGGAACATTGGTTAATGTGTGTGAACAGTAACTGAATTTGTTGGTATGTGTTTCCTATTTAATATTGTTTTGCCAAAATCTTTGTTATCTTAAAGAAATATATGTCGTAAATTCTAGATGTGATTAGAAAAAACTGTGTACCCATTATTTTATTAATAGTGGAGGTTTTGACTGGATTGGGTCCCGTGATTTTTATTCCTCCCATCAGAGGAGTTTTTTCATGTAAAATAATTGATTGGGTTCTTGTGGTTTTGTGTGATTGTTTTTTAGAATATTTTTAGCATATGTAATTATTAGGAAATGCGTTTTACTTATTTGTTTTTGGGAGAAGAATTATTTCGCTGTGTTTATTTGTTTGCATCTCTCCTGACAAGTGGTACCAAAGCCAGATTCCAAGATTTAAGTTTTAGATTATGGAAGCGAATTTGAGTAAAATGATAACTTGAATGGTTAAAATTATCACATATGGAAAGGAAAAATGGAGAATCTTCTTTATGTGAAAGATTATTACTTACCGGTGTTTGCAGCTAAAAAACCAAATAACAAGTCAGATGAAGAATGAAGTTTGTTGCATCGACAAGTTTGTGGATGTATTAGGTAGTGGGTAGATGATAATGTTTTAAACCATGTTAGTGGGGAGACACATGCTCGTACTCTATGGAGTAAGCTTGAACAGTTATATGCTAGAAAGACTAGAAATAATAAGATGTTTTCAAGTCAGCAGACGATGGCGTTGAGATACCAAGATGGAACTCCTTTAAGTGATCATCTGAATATATTCCTCGGAATTATTAATCAGTTAGCTGGAATAGGTATTAAGTTTGACAATGAGATTCAGGGGTTATGGTTGCTTGGCTCATTATTGGACTCATGGGAGATACTCAGAACTTCTCTGTCTAACTCTAATCCAGATGGTGTCATCACAATGGCTCTGGCCAAGAGTAATTTGTTAAATAAAGATATGAGAAGAAAATCACGGGGGTCTTCTTCACAATCAGAAGTCTTGGTTACAGAAAAGAGGGGGAGGAGTAAGAGCAAAGATCCAAAGAACAGAGACAAAAGCAGAGGCAAGTCGAACAAGTTTACGAATGTCGATTGTTATCATTGTGAAAAATAGGGACACATCAAGAAACATTACAAGCAATGGAAGAAAGAAAATAAAAAAAGAGAAAGTCAATGATGCAAAGAACAAGGATGAAAAAGATAGTGATGATAGAGTTGCTACCACCACTCCTATAGACTTCCTTATTATTTATGATGATGAGATTATCAATTTTGCAAGTCATGATACTAGTTGGGTTGAAATTACAAGATTCGACCCAAATTACACCAAGAGAGGGGTTAATAGGTGATTATGCGGAATTAAAAATTAATAATTAACTAGCAACAAGTCACAGTTAATTATCTCTTGATGGTTAATCAATCAAGTTAATTTTTCTAAGTTGAATTGTTGCAGTTATATGAAAGCAATAAATAAGCCATCAAACTGACCACGGAGAAACCCTAACTACGTAAAAACTCAGGGCACTTTTCCAGTCAGCAATACACTATAAATGAATTATGAACTTACGGTATACCAGACACGACTATTACTAGCACTTTCTGACCTCCTAACTGCAATTCCCACAGCCCTCCTGGATTGCGTGCTAATGCACAACTCTCAGCTGCAGTTTTCAAAGTCCTCCTGGATTGCATGCTTTGCACTAACTCCCGACTTTTTGAATTCATCTATCTCCTGTGAATCAACAAAGAATTCCACGTTCTCTAATAACTGGAACTCTAATCACCTTCCCTTGATCTTCAAAACTCTGACAAATGTATAGAAAGTAGCAATTTGGTAATATGGATTTGATGTTTTCAACGCCAAGAACAAATCAAAACATGAAGGTTGAAAGCTTGTTTGATGAAGATGATATGAAGTAGTATGTATTTTCTCAATGATCAACCTTAAAAAAACCGTTCAGAGGCTTGCTGGTATTTATAGTTTATGTTTAAGATTAAATGGGCCGGACAAAAAGCCTTAAAAATACAAATTAAAACTTTTCGAGTGTCGCTCAAGCGAAAGCTAGGTGACAGGCGAGCAACGGCAAGGCGACATGCGAGTGACAATGTTTCTATTTCTGCCGCTCGAGCAAAGTCATGCGACAGTCTGGTGAAATTGCGGTACCCTTTTTTCCTTATTTCTATTTTCGAACCCTAGACCTAATACAACTTAATTAACAGTAGTTGTAACTTACTCATTGACATTTACAATACATTAATTCTAGTCATTTTTGTTCACAGATTTGCCAAGACAAAACTACAAATTAAAAGAGAATGTAGTAAAAATACAAATACAAGACAACTACTACTATCAAACCAACAGTCTTGACTGAAATATGCTTTCCTTTGTAAATCTGTTTCCTGAAACAGACAACTCAATACCAATGTAAAAGCATGGGAAACGGTAATATGATAATTACACACAATTCAAACAGTTAACCATAAGTTATACCAGTTAAATTAAGATACAATATCAATGTAAACCAACATACCAAAAGAAACATTAATACCACGAAACATGAAAACTTAATCTAGCTAATAACAAAAATATTATATACCTCCGAATCAAAATTTTTACTTTAATTGTTAATGTCAAATAAAATTTTTTTTAAGTACATCAGAAACTCTAAGTGTCAAAATATTAGTCAATCAAAGTATCTACTATTACTCCCCCTTTTTTGTCACAAATGATAAAGGATCGATAATTAACATACAATAATCCAAAAAAACAGTTGTTAGCATGCATACGTATAAGCAATGGACAGTAGCCCTTCCCACATACGTAACTCAAGTTAGCATGTAGTAAATTGTATAAGTGATCCATATGTGTAAAGTGTCACTATCCTTTGGAAGTATGACTCCAAACCTTAATTTTATGAGAAATGACACTCTAAATACCACTGCCAATAAGTATATTCATCTAGTTATAAAAGTCAAACCATATAAAGCATATTGAACCTATGCAGAAAAGTTCATTTTGTATGAAAAATTTCTTTTATCCCCCTGAATTTGAGCACAATTTATTTTCATAACTTTCAATATTGTAAGCTCATTATTATTTTTCAAATCTTAATTTCAGGCTTTTCTTCATTAAACGACTAAAATGACATGCGTAGCAAGCTTTAGGCCGGTTAATCCAAATCAGTTGATCATATGCATCAGGTAATGAGAAATCCCGAAGGCTTAATTGCTCGAGTCAAATGGGCTCTGAAGAAGAACATAAGATATTGAGTTTTTCTATAACAGAGGATAAACGTAAGATTATGTCTAATAAATAAGGTCAATTCATATTCAAATTCATCTTACTAACATGTGATTGTCATCACAAATCTCACACATGCAGTAGAGTCCCACTAACAATATCATAGTGTGTGCAATACATATGGTACATGAAGACACATATACTAAGTACTCCATAAATAATCTAAGCTAGCAATGAAAACTATGTTACAGTTCATCGATTAAGCTCATGCTTGATCACAACAAACAAATTCAAGTATATTGTATATTATGTTGTAAAAACTAAGTCTCGCATTTTATTTTCCAAATTTCCATTTTTTTACTTTAAAGTATGAATGCACCAAACACACAAAAATAAAAATAAAAATAAATAATAAATAAATAAAATATGATGTATGAAATTTTTACCTAAAAACAAATAAACAACTATAATGTATGCATAAATTAATGTTACACAATGCTAAAACTCGAGCATGCACCAAAGAACCTAACTACAGAGGTACACAAACACCAATAGCCATCCTAAGAGATTCAAATCTTAGACCATCTAATGGTTTGGTAAATAGGTCAGCTAATTGATTTATGTAGAGACGTGCTCAAGAGTTACAACATAGATCTCTACAAGCTCTTGAATAAAATGATGTTGTATATTAATATGTTTGGTTCGAAAGTATTGAACGGGATTTTTGAAAATATTGATGGCACTAGTGTTATCACAAAACACAGTCATAGTTCCTGTTCAATTCCATAATCACTCAACATCTACTTCATCAATGCAGTTAAGTGCAGCAACTTCCTACAACTATATATTTGGCATCTCCCGTAGATAATGAGGTAGAATTTTATTTCTTATTCATCCAAGCTACAATATTAGCACCAACACAAAAACATCCTTCAGAAATACTTTTTCTATCATCGGTATTTCCAGCCCAATCGGCATCGAAATATCCAACAAGGTCAAGATTATAGTCTCGAGAGTACATGATTCCATAATTTATGGTTCTATTAATATAACGTCGCACGACCCTCAGGTGGGATTCCTTGCGATCAGCCTGAAAGCACGCACACACCCCAACACTAAGGGCTATGTTGGGTGTAATTGTAATGAGATAAAGTAAACTAACTATCATACTCCTATACAATATCTGATCAACACACTTACCAGTAGGATCATGACCTAACTTGACACTAGTGCTCATTGGGGTTCTAGTGTGTTTCTTGATGTCTAGTCCAAAACGTTTGACAATGCCTTTAACGTACTTCAATTGAGATATGAACAA
>CAIGRK010252183.1:0-10231 GCA_903798315.1 Fraxinus greggii | reverse complement strand
GATCGGATCGGATCGAATAATACTATCAATAATAAAAATAATGAAAAGAAGTTATAATTTTGTTTATTACATAAATACTATATATAAAGTATTTAACGTTGATACGAAGACTTGTGAATGCTTCAAAAACACGTCACTTGATCTCTTTTGATAGACATTCATAATTTTTTCTTTTTAGTGACTTGTAAATATACGTACTTTTATTCGTAATCCTTGTGAGATCTAAATTCTGTATTTAAATCATTTTAAAGGATCTCTATTGTTGCTAGGAATAGGATTAGGACCAAGACTTTATACACTTGCTCTTCAATTATCATGTGGGTTTCATTAACACTTACTTATCTATGAACAAAATAATTCTCTCTTTGACTAATAGTCCAAGACCATCTACTTTTCTTTCAATAATTTGTACCAACATTAGTTTCTTCAAATTATCCATAATCTAATGAATAGTACAATTTATCGTCAAGATGATGGACCATATTAAAATATAATGTTTTAAAAACCAGGCTAGGTATCGACTAAGAAAATGTAAAGAGTCGAGGATTAAAATAAAGGATTGAACGGAGAATTAAAAAGTTAAATAATAAAAATAATTGGTGAAGAATGAGCATATTTGGAGTTCTTAATGGGTTCTAAATATCCTATTTTTTCCATGTAATAATCAGTTTATCATTAACTAGTTATTGAAGCAATAAATTAGGGACCAAAGTTGCAATTTTCTCATTACAAGAAGCCATGATTATGGAGGATGAAAAGAGCAAAAGATTCTGATCTGACGGTACAACAAAATGATCCACAATTTCATCATCAAGATTCAACAACTGAGTGACCATACATTTATTTAACTTTTTTCTATTACTAGTAAAATCACAACTGCCTGTGATTCCCGTGACTTTAATCTGCACAAAACAATAATAAAATCATAGCTACCCCCACCTCACTTCACCCCACCCCACGCCCACCCCCACAATAAAAGAGGCACCTCACACACTCAGAGTGTTCGAGGCACAAGGTGGTGGAAGAAAAAAGGAATTATGCAAAGTTCAGGTTCGTTCTTGAGGCAGTTAAGTGGAAAAGAAGGGTGGAAATCAAGATCAAAGAGGTGGGATGGTGGTGGAAACAACCGGAGCTGCGGCGGTGGTGTGTGGAAGGAAAGTCTGAAACAAATGGAGGGACTTAACAATATGTATAATAAAAATGAGAATGGAATGCTGTATGGAATGAAGAAAAGAGTAATGGTGGTGGTGGATCAATCTTCCCATTCAAAACATGCAATGATGTGGGCACTTACTCATGTTACTAATAAGGGTGATATTCTCACACTTCTTCACATTGTCCCATCTTCTTGCAAAGGCTCCGCCTCCGGCGGTGATTGTGGTAACGCTCCTCACCTTGCCACCACACTTGGCTCACTTTGTAAGGCTTGTAAGCCTGAGGTTAGTTTTAAAACTTCTAGCATTGAGTGTTTCGATGGATTTTTGTTGACAGATTTGGATGCCATTTTTAGCATATCAAACTCGAAAACTACTTGATATTCTTGTCTTTTGATCTCGTTGAACTATGTGGAACCTAATCATATTCTCGACTTATCTCGTAGATTGCGGATCCACCTAAACATACATGTATTAGGTCTTTATTATATCTCATTTTATTATCATTAACTGTTCTTATAATTGGAATTGGAACTTACTTATAATATCTCATTTTATCATCATTAATTGTTCTTATAATTGGAATTGGAACTTACACAAGATAGACTTTTGTTGTTTTTCCTTCACTTTAAAGTATACAACTTTATTTTTTTTGCTTCAATTATTCAGTCAAAAAAGAAAGAATTTGTTCTCCCTTTTATCAGAAGTTTTGATTTCTTGCAGACCCTTTAATTTCCTTGTCATCTTTCTGCAATCTGTGGACCTGCAATTTTTCTCATCTAATTAAATTTCTTTCTTTTTTTCTTTTATCTTTTTATTGTAAGGTTGAAGTAGAAGCATTAATGATCCAAGGCCCAAAGTTGGGCACCGTCATGAGCCAAGTGAAGAAGCTTGAGGTGTCTGTGCTAGTCCTAGGTCAGAATAAACCCTCCCCATTACTCAATTGGTGAGTTCTTATTTTGGGTTTTCCAATAAATCTATTTTCTAGTTCCTATTATGTTGATTTCTATAATGATTTATTTTCGTGGGTTATNGGAGTAAGGAAGCAAAGCAAAGGAGTTAGTGGGTACCTTATCAGCACCAGATGGCATAAGAATTTCTGGCTTTTGGCTTAAATTTCTGCTTAATTTAGAGGAGTATTATATTGGGAAATAATTACTTATTGTAGTAAATATGTGTGTTGTTCACTGGCTCTGTCTAATTCCAAAAAACATTAGTATGTAATTTTACCCTTACTCCTAACTAGATTTATAATAGCACTTCAAATAAACTACACTCTCTTCTGTATCTTCATACTTCTGCACTCTCCTGTTCTTTCTTGTGTGTGGGGGTGGAGTGGGTGTCGACCGGACTGGCTGAGTAGTTGTAGGACACAGAATAATCCGTTTACGACCCTGACCAGTCCCGAGGTGGTTAGGCTTTTTCCTTGAATTGCTCGATCTACTTTGACACCACTATAAACATGTTAATCAATAGGTTAAAAATGCATAATTTTCAAGATTTTCTTTTCCAATGTATAACCTAACTGGTGATTACACAACAAAGAAGAAAACTTGTCATCTTCTATTTCAATAACAATTTATTACCACTGTCACATACCTCTAGCACAAACAAAGCCAGGATGACCTCTTTCGTCTAATTTTTCGTTTACCAAAGGAACTCAACTCTGTTGAGCCCCTCAGAATCCGAGGGGTCCCTGGTTGCTGCTACGAGAGGAGCTGCCTTGTGTACCCGTAGAATGTACATCCAACTAGTGTAATAGCACATCCAACGGCATTCAAAGCCGAAATTGGGTTACGAAAAATGAGCCATGAACATGTAACCGCAACTGCAACCTGAAATGCAGTCATTGGAAGTTTTAAGAATACTGGCAACATTGTTAACAAAGAGCCTGGTGCAACTTGTAAAATGATGTGCAATTAAATAGAAAATAAAAACAAAGGTGGATGATCCAGTCTTCATAAAAATTCCGGTTGTGAGTTGACATAGAAACGTCATTACATGACATATGGAAGGTAATCAACTAAGCATTAAGAATGAGGTAGACTCACCTTAAGATTTCCTGCAACATTAAAGGTGACAGCAGTTGTGGAATGAATGACGTAAAAGATAGAAAAGTTTAGGCAAAATGCTAACACTCCTGACCCAAAAATAATGACGAGAGAAGTCGAAAGTGAAGGACATGTATATAACCATTCTATAACCCCTGATCCTTCCAGTAGCACAGCTGGTACAGCCAGGATCATAGTTGCAAATGGTGCCATACGATAGACCGTGTTTATGCTGCAGTAAGCACAAAGATATAATTAAACCATTAGTAATAATTAGATCGAAGTTCTTATCAGACTGATTAAAAAGAGTCCTTTAAGAAATTTTATCCTGTTTGTTCAGCAAAATCGAAGAGTTACGATCCTTTTCTAGACAGGATAATAATACCTATCAAATTTGTAACCATGTAGTAGAGACTCTGCGAGGATGGTCTTGGTCGAAGTAGCAAGGCAGCCAAATAAAGCAGCACAAAACCCAAATGTATTAAAACTAAGCTCTGTCATAGAAGTGAGGAGAATCCCTCCGACAATAGGAATCAAAGAGGCCCAAATTCGCCAGTCGAAGTGCTTTCTCCAGACTAGCCACTGCAAGATAACTGTTAAAAATGCAATAGAATCAAATACAACTTCCCAGAATTACGCAATTACACACCCACGCACAGAACTATAGGCAGTTTATTAACTTAAGTTAGAGATAATATTACATCCAATAAAACCACTTAAGTTCTTGCATATTTGATGATTATCTTGTCAAAACTCACCAGTTGTTGCCGGGGTAAACGACTTTATGGTTTGCATAAAAGAAACAGGTATATAACGCAGGCTCACATTCCCCAAAACTATGTTGATACAAAATACAAACGACATAGGAAAAATCCTCCTCCAATGATCTTCAGTTTCAACTGGAATAAGTGGCTTAAGTTTCAGCACTTTAAGTACCAGGTATGCGCCTATTGCTGAGCATATGAAGTGTATACACGAGACTGATAAAGGATACTTGAAATCCAATTTCTATTAAGCAGAAAAAAAATTGTATAAGCAACAATTATTATCATAACTTTATCGGCAAAAATTTCAATGAAGATATTTATCAAAGTTATTAATAAATTCTACGACAATGTATTGCAGTGTCCATGTTCAAATTTAAATGAAACGTTGAAGACACAAATAAATAAAATCCACCCCTATCACCATTTACATGTTCAATTCTAAACAAAACGTTAAAGACATAAATAAAATTCTTGCCTGTCACTAGAAAAAAGAAGCTAAGCTATTCCAATTAACTTAGAATTGGCTACACAAATTCTCTTTGAACGCACTATTTGATCCAACACTAGATGTCCAATAAAATCAACTCTTTTCCAACCATATCAAGCCATGTTAATTTTGCTTTATCTCCCATTTTCTAACTTCTAATTGAATCATGAGTTTCTTTACGTCGAATCCTCTTAAATTTATCGACAATTGGTACCACTCTAGTTATTGACATATATCCTCCACTTGTAATCAATGATAGTAGAAAATTATCTAAAATGGTTGACCCCAAAAATTGCCAAGGGCCTACTTAGTAGGACTTCTATTTTTGCACTGTTTCACCGAAATTTAAAAAAAGATTACATTTTTCTCCCCTTCGATACTTGTGGAAATACCATGAAGATAATCCGATAATGATCAAGATTCTAGCTAACAATTAATAAAATCTGATTATGAAAACAACAATTTTAACTTAAAAGAACCAAACCCAGGAAAAATTTTGTATAGAACTTGAAACAAGCATAAATGAGTGCATCTGTGTAAATAGTTACAGACCTGAAAGATCCATTTGTTCATGATTATAACAGTGACATTGAAACTCCACCATTGAAGAATGGCCAATATGGATCGAATTACACTCCAATTACACAACTCACTTTCCTCCATGATTCTTTGATCAAAATTCAGTAGAACTTTGCTAAAAAAGATCAAATAAACAGAAAAGAAAACAACACAGTTGGATTTTAAAAGTTTATAAGGAGAAGAGAAAGCTAATGTGAAGGAAAAGGGTGGTAGTGCATTGGTGGAATGGGGTGGTGGTGGCAGGCTCTAAGAATGCCATAAATGCGAAGTCTACTTTAGTCTGAATTTTTTGTTTTTGTTTTGTTTGTTGACTATGATTTCGAGTGTGTTTGTCTGAATTCCACCCCCACAATCACGCACTAAGACTTGGCTGGGGGAGTGATTATGTTGGGATGAGAGAACCTGGGTTATTAGACTTGTTTTAAGTAATTATTTGAAAATCTCTCATTTTCTCCTAGAATCACTCACACACAAATACTAAGGTGGTTTGATTGATTTATTTTTCATGAAAAATGTCATTTTTGCAGTAATTTCTTACTCTTATGGTAATTGATTGATATTTTTTTTAATGAAAATATTTTTCAAAAATTGGTCACGTGACCATATTTTTCTCAAAAATAAAGAAAACATTATTTTTAGAAGATGTATGTTTTTATTTCCAGGCAATTTACTCATTCTTTCTCTCTTATCTACGCACTAATAAAAAAGACTAGTACAACATTTTTCGTGTTGAAAATTAAATCAATCAAATACATTTTATTAATAATTTTCGTACAAATTTCATGTTTGCAATCAAACACACTCTAAGAGCTAATTGAAAATTGTAAAATAATTAAGTATTAGGGAGTTGATGTGGTGCATTTGGGGTGGGTGGATTTGGGATTTTCATTTAAACAAAGAGTTCATCGAATCAAAATCGAGTTGTGAACGAAGATAAACCTTTTAATCTTTGTTATTTATATGTAGAGTTTATCGTTTATTTAGTGTAAGTGGTTTTTCATGACGTGATGAAGACCTAAAGTATATGTTTTGTTAACAAAAAAATCGAGAGAAGGAAAGATTAGGCATTGGAAAAATACGAATAAATTTGAAGCCAAATGCCATATTGAATCATTCGAATTCTTGATTGACTTGCACTTTATTTTAGCTATTTACTTGGTTTTTAGTTATTATATAATTTATTTTTGAAACGGTTATTTTAAGTAAACTATAGAGGAATGAATAATCATAACTATATTGTGGTGGTTTTAACATGTTCGAATCTTATTTTTTGAGAATAAATTTTGTAAAAAATATTTTTAAAAAGATTTGTATTTAAAAGTAGGGGAATGTTTTTACTATGACTTATTAGCACAAAATGTCCATACGTTTGACCTTGTACAAAACATCTTTCAATTTTTTTACATTTTCACCCTTACTTCAACGTTTCATTGTAGAAAATATTCTTCTGTCCATCTGCTGTGAGTTTTACCGTTAAATGCATACATGGACTCAATTTTAATTTGAAACTCGAATGGTAAAATGATCAGACAACTTTAAAAACCTCTTATTCCCAATGACACGCACGGTTCATCTTCCATCTTCTCCACTCTTCACGTACCGTGCGACCCATTTTCTTCTTCATCATCTTCTCCTATCATCTACAATATCTCTCTCGTAGTAGGATATTATCTGCACGTAGTGGAGGGCGAACCGAGAGAAGGTAATGTTTCGATGTGGGTCCGTTATTTTTTATTTTACAATTCGAAATTTCAAGCTTTGAGTAATCGATGCTTCCTTGCTATTTTTATGGAATATATTATGTTTTTACATGATTTTGTGTCGAATGAAAATGCTTCCTCCGTTTATTAGAGAGCCCGACGATGAGACACCACATACAGTATGAACGCTATCCATCAATGATCACTGCTTTCCCTTTATTAATTTTGTTACACTGTGGAATTAAAGTTTGGAACTCTATTGAAATGAGAATTGGGAAAAGACCTTCAACACCATTAGAGTTATTTTTAGGGGTTTGTAGGTGTTCCTTTGAAATTACATGACATTTGTTGGGATGTGAAATTTCTATGGTATTGGTTGGGGTTTGAGCATTGTATGATATGCAGTCCATTATTACCATGACTTGATTAGTGTGCATTTCTTTATTTCCATACCACCTTTCACAGTTCATTCCCTTATCTCCATATTCTTTTGCATGCAGGTGCAAATTTTGGATACTTCACTGTTGAATTGCATCACGGAGGCAATTTCTATGTTAAGCCAAACAATTTGGCATACAAACATAGATTTGTGCTTTTCTTCGATTTCTTTCATGCCTAATTGTTTACAAATGATAATTTGATGAATTTCTTAAATGCGGTTGGTCATGATTTGATGTTGGAGTTTTACTACGAAAAAAAAATGAGTTTAGGAAAGGGGTTAACTAGATTGGAGAGCGAGAATGATATTAAAGAAATGCTTAGGGATAGAGATGGACATCCGTAGTGCAGATATATGTTGTAGCCCCATTGCAATTGCATCCATTGATGTCAAAAGTTGATATGTAATGCGATCAACTACAAACATTTGAAGGTTGTTACGTACCTTCTGTGGAAGAGAATGAGGGTGAGAGCCTGGAATTGATTAGTCAAATCATTTTTTCATGAGAATGCTGAAGAGTTGTTGTCACATTACGAGGAAATCCTCCAATACCATTATGAAGAAGATCAAAATGTGGGTGACATGGGTATTGAAGATGATGAAGTCGGGGTTGAAGCTCATAATAATGAACAAAGTAGAGGAGATGAGGTTGAAGGTTTGGTGGAATCTGATTATAAGATTGAGGATCAGCCAGCGTTTAAAGCTGAAATCAAGAATCAAAGGGTTACTTTTGATTTTGATTTTGGATTCAGACTAGTACATGTCATGCTTGATAGTTATCAGGAATCCCTTGTTGCCGTGTGATTGCTTCGATGGTATCTGTAGGCTTCCATGTAATTGATTATATACATGTCATCTACAAAAAGGATTCCTACCTGATCACATATACGCCTTCAATTTTCCCCATCACAGGTTTGGACTCATGGCCTAGTCCAAGTCTCAACCGTTTAGACCACCTGTGTACACCAAAAGGTCTGGGAGGCCAAAAAAAGAAAAGAGCCAAATGAGGTGGAGTCTTCAAGTCGGGTGAAGAAGTCCATAAAGTCTTCGCAAAAGGAAATCCCTTCAGAGACAACTTTAGCAGACATATCTAGTGCAAGGAAGAAAGCAACCCAAACTCAGACATGTCGAAAATATGGTGAACCAGGGCACAATAGGAGGAGCTGTAAAGGGGCGCCACCACCAGCAAGCAATTAGGGACACATTTTATGTGTTTACAGTCTATTCGGTGTTTAAAATTCATTTTTGTTGAATGCGATTGTAGTGCCAACCTAAAGAAGTTGTTGGATTGTAAATTTTGTTTGTTCATGTGTCTGAATCATCAGCAATATAACAGCCAAAACTGGTGTTGCTAGAAGTCTCCATTTTTCCAATTGTAGATGCAAATTTGTTTCACTCTTGATTCTGATGAAGTTTTTTTGTTCAGTATATTCCGTTGCTGTTTTGAAATTTTAGTTTGATCTGTATGTTGAGTTGCCATGGTTGATTATTATCTTGAGTTGATGTGCCTGATTAATGTTTTGAGTTACTGTGGTTAAATACGATCATTCTGTTGTTGTGAATGAAAAGGAAGCTTGCAGGATATATCAGGGACATTTTTCACAGAAATCTAAAACGCGGGGACGTCATGTGTGAAAATTGTCAAAGCGTAGGGACAATTTCCGCGACAAACTTTAAAACGTTGGGATGTTTTATTCATACATAGTTTGAATGTTGGGATGTTTTACCCAAAACATTTTAATGTATGGACGTTTTTCACATGTTCAACCTTGGGGAAAAACAGATTGACAGCTTCAGCTTCTGATGCAGAATTCTGGGACTGAGATCTGTGATTTGGATATCATATTGTGTGGATAGTGGTGGGGGATGAGAGCATGTGTCGAAGCTAAAATTCGATTTTCGAAAATGCGTCAGTCATGGTAATGATGAACGTTGGACCTTTGAAAATGCATCAGTCATGGTAATGATGATGATGAACAGTGGTTTCGAACGTTTTGTTAAAGGAAATCTTTTTCTTTCTTTCTTTTTTTTTTTTAGAATAACATGTTTATGACTCAATATAATGAGGAATGCGTCCAGAGGATTCTTGACCATTTCTTGGTCATGGATCGGGTGGTTGATGACGCCCAACTAATAGGATCACCATCACTGACACCGATCACGATGGTAGATAAACTAATTGATGGGTACCTTGCAGAGGTTGCCCCAGATGTTAATCTGAAGCTCCCCAAGTTTTAGTCCCTTGTTACTGTTGTTCCTGGGTATGCACGACACTTGGATGATGGCGAGAAGAAGAGGTTTTTGAAGTGGCCCGACCATTTTACCCTTTGAGTTTCAAATTAAAATTGAATCAAGGTATGCATTAACGGTAAAACTCACAGCAGATGAACGGAATGACGTTTTCCACAATGAAACGTTGAAATAAGGGTGAAAATGTAAAAAATTGAAACATATGAACGTTTTGCACACAAAATATCAAACGTAAGGATAGTAGTTTAGGGATGGCAAAAAATTACTCATGGGCTTCGTCCCAAACGGGGCGGGGATTACCCGCTTAGTCGGGTATTTAGGTCGGGGATTAGACTGGTAACTTCGCCCGGGGGCAGGTATGGTAACTAGTACCCAACCCCGTTTAAATTTATTTTTAAAAATTTTTAATTTTTTTTAGAATTTAATACTTTAAATAGAAAATTCCACGAAATTTCATTAGTTCTAATAGAAAATGGTAACTAAGATTATTTAAAAAATATAAAAAATAATAAAAATCTTAGTTTACTAAATATATTTGAATAATTTAACTTTTAAAAATAAATAAAAAATTTTAAAATATATTATTGTCTCACTTTAATAAATGAGTGCTGATATTACCAAAAATCGTCACATGTTGATTATTGAGCTTAAGAATCGAGGATGATCACAAACGAAATCTTCGGTACCTAAAACAAGGGCTTCGAGGTATGTTCCCGTTGCCCCTCTGATGCTTAAGTTAGCGAAAGGGGAAAATACAAGCATAAGACTATAAATTGAATGTAAAACATATCAGAATAATTAGTT
>CAIGRK010252176.1:0-17127 GCA_903798315.1 Fraxinus greggii | reverse complement strand
TCACTAAATTGCAATCAATTGTGGTCGTAGATTGTCATGACCCAATAATAGCTATTGAATCCTAATATGAAACAAGAATCTCTATCAACTAGGGTTTCCAAAGGATCCATCATCTCTCTATGGGAGACCGCCATGATGCCCACCACGGCCACCTCGACCTCCCCGGTCACTTTGGCCCCGACCATCGAAACTGCAGATAAAATCACCTCGATTTCCGATGCCTCTCTCCCAGGGATCTTTATGGACCTCTATAATGTTCGATTCTTGATTTTGGAGTTTTTTTTTGGTGAGACTCAATATCACTTCCGGCTAAACTAGCACTAGAAATTCAACTGTTGAATTCTCGGCATTTATTCTCCTTTCTACCGCACAAATTATAATGGATCGCTGGTTGGCGGGAAATGATGGACTGTCATTGTGCCTGAATTCATTGGACTCAATAAAGTAAATTTAGTGTAACGTGACTGAAATTTTTAAATTTTAGCACTAACCTTAGTTATATTAATTTATTGATCTCTTTCCTTTTATTTTAATTTAGAACACAATTTGGTTAAGAACTACATTGTTTGCTATGTTAAACTATGAAATCAATATTTGTTTGTTGTCTATAAAGTGAAATAGATGGACATATTGCATGGGTTCATCACTGAATTAGGATTTTTTGGAATTTAGTAGGCAATGGGAGACTGGAAAAAAAATGGAGTCTGACGTTGTGTGTCCTTCCTATTAATTATGAAATCCTGCTCGTTAATTTCGTACAGTACACCGTTGAATTGAATAAATTACCACTGAAATTTGATAATATACAAATTAGGTGTTATACGTTAATTATACCTTAATTAAGGGATGACATTGTTAAAAATCCAATCTTTTTATTAATTATGCTTTTCAGTAAATAAATGGAGTATAAAGCTATATTGAACAAATCAAAAGGATATTGTTATATGTATGTCAAATTACGTCTTAATATCCGTCAAATTTGCTGTTAAAATCAATAAAAAATGCCAAAATTAAAAAGAAATAATTGCAATTTGGTACCCTCATTTTTTTTTTTACAAATTAAATCCAAATTTTTTATATGTGCTGTCTACAATTCCAAATCTTTAAAACTTTATTTTCCACCCACCCCGCCCCAATCCACTTCATCTTCTTCAAAAAAATAAAAAAATAAAAAAATCCATATCCTCTCTCATTTACTCTTCTTAAGTCTCAAGGAGACAATCGTATGCACTCTAATGGTCAAGTCAATATATATAAGTAAAGGAGTATAAAATATACTAGATATAAAGAGGTCAGATATGGGAGGGTATGAAGTGAATATATTGAGAGCAAACTTATAATTTTGAGAGTTTAAAGTTGCATTACTCTCAAATGACACAATATGTGAGCTTTTATAGCAGTAGAGGAGAAACAATAACCATTGGATGATGCAACACATGGACTCATACTGACTATTGAGGTCTTCTCCGGGAAATTTCTTTGGAAGAAGTATAAAAATATGCTTTCCATCGAATAGGAAGCTAATTGCCTTGGACTTCTTCATGCAACTGATGTAGAACCTCACCTGGACCTTGGAGGGTTGGCCATCCAAGGCACCTCAAATAAAGTAATGCATCATCTCGGTTTCTAGGCCAAGTCGAATGATAATGTGAAGTGTTTTCACCATTATCTTGCTAGCTAGTTGCCACATGGTGGTCTCGTCAAAGAGATGTAACAATAGTCCAAAAGTCCATGTATCGATCTTTACATAATGCGTAGACTTAAGTGTGTGGAGAATAGACATGTAGAGGTGATGCATTAGCATGAAGCATGTTACCTTTCTTTGGCAAGGTATAGTTCTGTATTTCAACACAACACAATAATCCCCCAAGTCTAGGCATGGATATTTATATAATGAGTGGAATTCAAAAAGTGATTTGGAATACCTTCATGATAGCTATACAAGAGATGAGAGAGTCTTGAGGACAAAGCTCTGAAAGACAGGCAACTTGATGAAGTTGGGTTCCATTTGGGACTCTACGTACCTCTCCTGTTGAGGTTATTTATCTTTCTTGTATGGGGTGTTCATCCATGTCAAGGACTTCCTCCATGATGGATGATTCATTCATGGACGATATCACCTTTGGAGGAATTCGAGGTGACCCCATGCGGGGATGTCTCGCACCTCTCCATTCAAAGTAGACATCCTTGCATAGGGCTAATATGCCCCTGTCAAGGGCTTCTTCCATTGTTGATGATTCATCCATGAAATGTATCATTTCTAAAGGAATTCGACGTAACCCTATATGAGGGTGTCTTGCACTTCTCTATTCGAAGTGGACATCCTTGCATGGGAATGACTTGCCCCTTTCAATGACTTCCTCCATGGTAGATGGTTCATCCATGTAAGGCATCTTTGAAGGAATTCGATGTGATCCCATGTGGGGATGTCTCGTTCTTCTCCGTTCAAAGTGACATCCTTGCATGGGATGACGCACCCCTATGAAGGGCTTCCTCCTTCATCGATGGTTTATCCATGGAAGGCATAATTTTAGAAGAACTCAAGGCGACCCCATATGGGGATGTCCCACACCTCTCCATATGAATGGACAATCTTATAGGGCCTGAACGCTCCTGTCAAGTGTTTTCTCCGTGTTGGATGGTTCATCTATAGAAGGCATAGTCTTCGAAGGAATTCAAGTGACCCCATGTGGGAGTGTCTTGCACCTCTTCATTCACAACTGACGTCTACGCATAGGACTGATACGTCCCTGTGAAGGGCTTCCTCTGTGGTGGATGATTTATCTATGGGGGATAATGAGGCCTTACATGGCTGAAGCACTAATGCATATGTAGGGATGAGGCCTTGCATGGTGAGCGTTGATGCATAAGCAAGGGTGAGGCATTTGCATGGTTGAAGTGCTGATGTATTAGTAAAGATGCGGCTTTGAATAGCCGGGGTATAAAGGCAATGATGAGGCCTTGTAGGTCAAAGCGCTGATGCATAAGCAACAATGAAGCTTTTACATGGTCAAGTTTCATAGGCAAGGGCGAGACCTTTATGGTGGAAATGCTGATGCATAGGTAAAGATAAGGCCTTTGCATTGCCAAGGTGCATAGGTAAGAATGAGGCTTTTATTGGCCAAAGTGCTGATACATAAGCAAGAATGGGGCATTTGCATAACCGAGATGCATAGGCAAGGAGGAGGTCTTTCTTGGTCGAAGTGCATAGGCATGGATGATACCTTGCATGGCGGAAGCGCTGATGCATAAGTAAGGATGAAGCCCTTGCATGGCCGAGGTGGATAGGTAAGGATGAGGTCTTGCATGGCTGAGGTGCATAGGCAATGATGCGGTCTTGTATAGCCAATGTGCATAGGCGAGGATGAGACCTTTGCACGGTCGAGATGCATAGATGGATTAGGCTTTGCATGGCAGAAGCGATGTTGCATAGACAATGATGAGGCCTTACATGGCGAGACCTAATACTTAGGCAAAGATGAGGCACTCACACTTGAAAAAATCATTGTTGCATAGTTGGAGTCTTATGTTCTAAGGATAAAGCCTTTGAAAGCATATGAAACATTTGTGTAGAGGCGAAGATACCTCCTCATTCTTCAAATATTACCCATTGTTTATGGGTCCTCCCTTCATAGCCTTTTTATTTAAGGACTCCCCTTCTTCGGGGATCTTTCCATTCATGACCTTTTTTTATAGGCTTTTCCATTTTAGGGGTTCTTCTATGTATGGCCTTTTCTTTAGAGGCCTCTCCCTTTTTAGGGGTTCTTCTATGTATGGCACCTTCTTTAGAGGCCTCTCATTTTCATGGATTTTCCGTTCATGGCCTCTTCTTCAGACGTCTCCTCTTTTTTCACGGGTTCTTCTATTTTTTGGTCTCTTCTTTCATAGGTTTCCCCCTTTTCAGGGGGTCTTCCACTTATGACCTCTACTCCAGAGGCTTCCTCTTTTCCGGGGGTCTTCTATTCAAGGCATATTCTTTCAGAGGCCTCTCCTTTTTGATGGGTTCTTCTATTCAGGTCTTTTCTTTAAAAGCCTCCACTTTTTAAGGGCTCTTCTATTCATGAACCTTTCTTTAGAGGCCTCCCCCTTTTCATGGGTCTTTCATTTCATGACATCTTCTTTAGCGGTCCCTCATTCTTCAAAGGTTTTTATATGTACTGCTTCTTCTTCAGAGGCCTCCTCTTTTTTATGGGTTCTTTTATGTATGACCTCTTATTTAGAAGCCTCTCTTACCATATTTTACCTTAAAATTGGAAAGTTTTCTCCCTGTAACCTAGAAGTAGTCATTTTATGAGAAGCATTAGCATGGTTTCTGCATTTAGAATTATGTTTATTTATTAATGTGCTACTTTCTGATAGTTGTAGTGTTCTTCGTTTGCTAGATGATTCCTTCATCTGGTTGTAGTTTTTTTGTTGTTGTTGTTTACATCGTAAAATGCATTTACCTTAAAATTCATTAAGGTAGATTCATTTTCATCTATATGACCATATGTGAAAACAGATAGAATGGAATTATACCCCATTGATAAAATTTTCTTTAACTATTTTCCTGTCACAGTAAACGCTTTGAATCAAACTATTAGAGGTTAATAAACATAATAAAATGATTTCTAGTTACAACAAACAAATTGTGAAATAATATGGCAATGGCCTTTGGACTTCCGTAGCGGAGTGAGCTGGTCGATGCTATTTCGATAAACAAATGAACACCTGCAAAAAGAGGTTGGGGATTTCTCCCCCGTTGTACCTCCAATTGAGGATATGTAGAGGTATTTCGAATCTAATGACTTAGGAAAAGAGACGAAGCCATAAAATTTATTGTGAAAAAAGAATATACGGNTCTAGTTACAACAAACAAATTGTGAAATAATATGGCAATGGCCTTTGGACTTCCGTAGCGGAGTGAGCTGGTCGATGCTATTTCGATAAACAAATGAACACCTGCAAAAAGAGGTTGGGGATTTCTCCCCCGTTGTACCTCCAATTGAGGATTTGTAGAGGGATTTCGAATGTAATGACTTAGGAAAAGAGAGGAAGCCATAAAATATATTGTGAAAAAAGAAGATACGGGTTATTTGACATGCCTTGGGAATGTTTCTCCCTCTAGTTTTTGCGGGTCGTGTGATATGCCCATAACACATTAGGCAATTCGTCTACTAAAGCACCTTTTCTTTTTCCAATCTTGTTTTTAAATCCTACAATATCATCTAGTTTGTTGCTTCCACCCGTCCATTCGACTGAGATTAAGCAACGGAAGTGAGTCTGTGGTCTATAAGATAACTTGCAAAGAAAGCTTTGAAGTTGTGGTTGTCGAATTGTCTGCCATTGTCGATAATGACGACTCTTGGTCTGTCGAACCTACATATAATATTCTTCCCTCTGTACCTTATCCGTCGTGATTGTGGCCAATGGTTCCGCCTCCACCTAATTGGTAAAGTAATCAATGGCGACTAGCAAGAATTTTCTCTACCCTTTGGCCATATGCAAAGGCCCCAAAATTTCTATTCCCTACCAAAAGAAAGGATATATTCAACTATGGTAGATTGTTGCTCAGTTGGAATATAAATCAAATTCTCTTGACGTTGACATGCATTACACTTTCTCAACAACTTTTTGGCGTCCTCCTTCATAGTAGGCCAATAGTACCTCAAGTTATAGAGCTTTGAATGCGAGGTAACCACTCCTTATTGCACAAATTCTCACATGTACATCAAATAACACTTCATGTGCCTCAGTTAGCCGCATGCTTGTAAAGTTTTCCATCGATAATAGTAACAGGTTGCCCAAACTCTCAGCATTTTCGCATCAGAAATGTTTTTCGGCAGATTATCTTCTATAAGATAATCAGTTAATAAGTCAATTCAACTTTTCCATGCTTTATGTGCTGTCATAGGACTTCTACATTTGCTGGCTAGGCGAAACCTTTGGGTATTCTGATGCAAGCTTAAGTAAAGAATCTGCTCATTTGTTGTCTATATGGGGACCTGGTTATCTTAAAACTTGTAAATCCTCTTTACAAGTCCCTAACTTTCATCAAATAAGTTGTCATTTTCCGCCTCTTGCTTTGAATTCTCCTGTGACCTGCCCAATATTAACTAAGAGTCATTACAAATTTCGACCGATGACACCCTCAGTCTGGCTGTCAAGCTCAGGCCCGTGATTACTGCCTCATATTCAACATCATTATTTGTGGTCGGAAATTCGAAGCACAATGAATACTCCAACTCTTCAGATTTTTCGATCCTATCACAATAAAGCCTGTTACGGATCCTTCAACGTGCGAGGACCCAACCATGAAAATTTTCTAATCTTCCTATTGTCCTACGAGCTAGTCAGGAGGGTTGTAAGCTCAATGATAAAGTCCGTTAGAGCTTGCACCTTAATAGCTGTCCTTGGCTTGAACTCAACATCAAACTCAATTAACTCAATTACCCACTCCAACAACCTCCCAAAAGTTTCAAGTCAATGAAAAATTTGCTTGAAAGGTTGATCAATCATAACTTACATTGTGTGATACTAGAAGTATGACCTTAACTTTTTGACTACAACAATCAATGTAAACACCAGTTGCTCTACAATGCTGTGCTATGTTTCTGTGCATTTTAACACTTGGCTAACATAGTAGAATGGTTTTTGTGCCTTTGAAAATTCCTTCACCAGCACTGAATTGGCCACCTGTATTGAAACTACTAAATATAGACGTAACACATCCTTTGAGCATAGCCTAGTCAAGACCGATGGTTGCTGTAACGACTACTTCCTCCATAGCCTAGAGATTCTTCACACTTCTTGGTCCATTCAAAGTTGGTTGATCCTCCAATTGCTTTGATGAAGTGGTAACATTTATCTACTGCTTGACTTATAAAACGATTCAATGCCGCTACCATTGTGTTGACCTTTGGACTTCCTTCTTACGGTAGGGCTTTTTATCTCTAGGATAGCTCGAATCGTATCTGGTTTTGCTTCAATACCTCTCCGTGTCATCCTAAAACCCAAAACTTTCTACCAGTCATACCAAAAACACATTTCTCAGGGTCGAATTTCATCCCATTGTGTCAGGCGACATCAAGCATTTTCTATAAATCAGCCACATGGTCGTTAGCTTTGGCACTCTTAACCACCATATCATCGACATAGGCTTTGATAACATTTCCAATTAGTCGCCAAGACCTCTTATTTACCATTCTCTGATAAGTCGCCTTGCATTTTTCAAACTAAATGGCATGGCCATATAGCAATACGTCCCAGAATCTGTTGTGAAAAATGTCTTTTCCTAGTCCGACACAACCATAGAGATTTGATAATACCCAGAAAAGGCATCCCAAAAACTTAAACGTTCATGACCTTACATGGCTTCCACCAGGTGGTCTATTATGGGGAACGGGTACGAGTCTTTTGGACACACTTTTTCAACTTAGTGTAGTCTACACACATACTCCATTTTCTATTCGATTTCTTCATAAGGACAACATTTGCCAATCACTCGAGATACTGCACTTCCCCAATGAAGCCCATTAGTACCAACTTTTTGACTACCGCCTTTGCTGTAGCTTGTCTTTCTGAAGCAAGGTTTCTTTTCTTTTGCTTTACTTGCTTAGCCCACGATAAGACACCATGACGATGCTGAGCGATAGATGCACTGATCCTTGGAACATTAAATAGACTCACTAAAAAATATCCAAGTTACTAGCCAAGCACTTTACCAACTCTTCTTTTACATCGAACTTCAAGTCTGCCCCAACTCACATCCCTCTGATACCAAATTTTTTTCTATTGCGTCAGTGGCTCAATCTATCCCCTTAGAAGCTCAACATCCAATACCAAAATTGGTGAAGAGTCTTTCGCTCGTATACTATCATTATAGCACTTTTTCGAAGCGTGATGATTATCCTTTACACACTTAAGTCCTCGACTTGTTGGAAACTTCATGACCTAGTGGTAAGTTGAAGGGACAACACCAACAGTGTTTAATAGTGGTTGACCGTAGACTGCAGCATATGTCATGGGGGTTTTGACAACCAAAAATCTCATTAAGATCATCATGCTCGTTGGGTAAGTGCGTAGCGACATCGAAAGCTCTACGGTTTCCTCTGGTATCACAGTCGTCCCTCCAAAACCTTATAGAGTAGTGAACATGGTTTTTAACTTTTTTGGAGATATCTTCAAGCCCAAAAATGCCTCCCATGTGAGAACATTCATTGCGCTGTCCCTGTCGACCAGCCCCTCTTGACATTAAAATTCGCTATGTCGTCGACAACTACCAATGTAATGTCATGGGGACTTGCTACACCGATCAAGTCTTCCGCAACAAAATTGATGCTCTGATCGAATTTTGCCTTCTTTTGAATAGAGCAGAACCCAACAGAGCATGCTTGGTTTTTTCTAGCTGAATTTAAGTATCTACTAGCTGCTATCCCACTGATGATCACATTTATCACCCTAACCTTAGGTAGGGGACGATCGTCAACATTTTCTTTGCATCGGTCTTTTTTACGTACTTAGTCAGAAACCCTTGTCTGAAAAGGTGGTCGATCTCCTCCTTCAGGTTTATGTAATCATGGAAATGAAAATACTTGCTTTTATCTTTTTTTACCAGCAAACACAACCATTGGTTTTGGCCAATCGTGCTTTATCATATCTCCTATCTCCATCTACAACTTAGTACATGGGGTATTCAAAGGAGTGAAGGCATTATCTTCTTACCTTTGTTTGGTCGACCGATCATGCGCATACCCTTTACTCATGTGCTCATTTTTCAGCTTGTTTTTATCAGTGGATTTTCTCTTATCATGTAATTTTTGCTTGTGAGTTTTTGGCTCCTACTCTAATCAAACGTTTTTTGTGAGCGTTTCCACTTCGTCTGCATCTACATATGTCTCCTTTCTTTGACAAGTCATGCATTGACTTCCGAGGGTTTTAGATAACGACATCTTAAATGCCCAATTCTTGGTGTCATTCATTAATGTGGTTACCACGACAGACATTTGAAAGTCATTTACGCCAAGTGTAGCCCTATTGAACCTAGTCATTGTGAAGTATCATCTTTCTATTGGACAACCTACATCAATTCAATGACTTTCTTTTTCTCTTACTATTCAAGAAATACGCTGTGAAACTACTAGAGAGCTCGTCAAAATTTCTGATAGATCAGAGTACTAGAGTAGCTACCCAATATCTAGCCACTCACTTTAGCATCGGCAAAATTGACTGACACATAACTGCATCCGGGGCTGCATACAATCTTGTCAAATCTACGCAAGTCTATAGGTGATCGAGTGGATCCATGACTCCGTCATTTGCCTATCATTGACTGTTTGAAGTTTTTTAGTAGAGGAACTGCCATGATCTTTGGAGAGAATAAGTCTTCTTCCAAGAATATCTACATGTGTTTATCATTTATTTTTTATAATGCACCATCAATCTTCTGAGCCATCATTCTCTCCATCTCACGTTCCAAGTCTACAAGGACATGGAACCTATGGATGTGTGAGTTCACACGACCCTTGGTCTGCAACCGGTTCCTGAATAACTGGGTGGCAATCATTTGCGCCACTTGGGGCAGTTGTCTACGTGTATCATGTGGTGAAACTTCTGATTGATTATGAGAAGGACATGCTGCTCTTTGTGTCTGACTTTGCAAAATAGTCATCATGGTGGCCAACTGAGTTTCCAGGATGCTAAACCGACTTTTTTTTATATATTGAGGCTGATGTGGTGGTAGGTCCTGACCCCAAGCAATAGATTCCAACTCCACCATATTTCCGACCAAATGCCTATCACTCCTAGTTCGCCTTTTCAACATAGCTTATGTGTTTCAAAAGATTTCTCGCAGAAGGCACCTATGAAATAATATGGCAAAGACATTTGGGCTTCCTTAGTAGAGCAAGGGGTCGATGTTATTGCGACGAACAAATGAACAACTGCGAAAAGAGGTTGGGCCTTTCTCCCTTTATACTTCCAGCATGAGAATTAGTAGAAGGATTTCGAATGTAATGACTTAGGAAAAAAGAGAGGAAGTCAAAAAATGTATTGCTAAAAAAGGATATTGTTAAACGACACGCCTTGGGAGTATTTATATGTATTCAACAACATGTAACCACTAGGCGGTTTTTGTAACGCCCCAAGATTCTTGAAATTCGAAGCATTACAAGAAAAAACTTTTTAGTTGGAGCTCTTTAATGTTAACCAAAATAAATTGTAACTAATAAAAATTTTTATATTTTGAAATATATAGATATTTTTCCATATATACTTAGACAATTACAATGCAATTTGATTTTGAAAAACATCTCGAGAAAATTCTGAAACTATTAGTTCCGCAGCAACGGAGAGAAAAATATTTTTGACCTAATAAACGTCGACTAAAATTTATGAAATTTTAACACAACATGTAACACTCATCTACGTACAATATATAAAAATTGAGGCTCTCGATGATAATGTTTGAAGTACAAAAATATTTTTCAACTATATTGAACAGTATTTTCAAAACTAAACCGATATAGTCTTCTAAAATGGACATAACTTGTTTTCTAGTTAATATTTTAAGATAATTCCAAAGACCACTATTAGAAGACTCGTAAACCTTTCAAATCTCAATTACCACTTTAAAACATGCACCCTAACCCAAATTATACCATTTTTAAGTAAGAGGACATGATTTGAAAATTCAATTCAGCAGTAATTAAACTTCATCCATTATCAATCCAACGTTTCTAAGTTATAGTTGATATGAAATGTATATAAAAATTAGATGAAATAGATGATTAATCATTTTAAAAAATGTCACCTAAGTGTTCGTAAGATATTTACGTAATTGGAAATTTTACTAGAAAGTTAAAGAGCATTTCAAATCATCAAGCACTTGCCACTATGCCAAACTACAGTTATGCCTTGAATTAACCTATTAATTTTGTAGGGATGAGTACCACAAGTAATACTCTTTAGGAAACACTTATGTAAATGATAAAAAAAATATGTTTTCTAGAAATGCAAACTTCGATTATTTGTGTCACATCAATTGCAAAGCAAACCGGTAATCAGGCAATCCGCTTACTCTTAGGTTCGATAACCCTTTTCAAATAACAAAAGTCACTTCTTGATCTCTTATTTGAACCATCAAATGGTACTTCCATCATAAGTAACACAATAACACATTTAATACAAATTGAAAACCAATATTTACCGCACTTACATAAGTGCCACAAACACCCTACCTTAAATACTTGGAGTTTGATTACTCTTTATGCGTCCAATTTCTAATAAAATGCAGCGTACTCTTAGAATTTCCTTCAGAAAATTTTCAAATTCAAGGTGCATTAAGTCTATGGGAAAATGGTGAAATAATTTTATGTATAAGTGTAATAGTTGGGAAGAGAAAACGTGGCTTTAGAGGCTGTAAAATTTGTTGCTTATTAAACACAAAATGAAGATGGTAATTTGCAGTAATCAAAATGGGAATAAAAATAAATGTAAGTGGCATATAATTATGTGTATAAATGGGGATTTATGAGGTAACATGCAAGTTTTGAAATTGAAATGGCTGTTTTGTTTCTTTTAATAATTATCATAAAGAGCTTTAAATGATTGAAAGGTTATGGCATTTAGTGGATAGTAAAATTTTAAATAAAACGCCTAATGGAGAAAAAGAAAAGTCAGATTGAGGGGTGAGAAGAAATTAAAATACGTGGCTGAATAGATGGAAGTTATTTGAAGGACAAAAATCATGTTTAAGGGCTATTTAGCATAAACAGTAAGTGTATCTAAATTTTTAAAATTTTAAGGACTTAACATATACGACGATTAATATAAAATATGTCATCACAAACATTTAAAAGAGATTCGACACCTTACACAAATAATTTTAAGACAAGTGCGCACAACTTTACTATCGTGACCTAACACTTTAACTTGAACTCTTAGGAAGTGTTGTAGCGATGAAATAATATAATCTAAATTATTTTTCATTTATACAAGAAAAATAATTTAAAAACGAAATACAAGATTTTTTTTCTCGGTCACTGTAACTCTCCACATTCAAATATAATTTCGTTCTTGAAATTTAACTTAGTTATTTTAAGAGATTGAGATATTTGGCTAAAATATTTTCTTCTCTTTACCAAGTAGACTCATCATCACCATATTTACCCCACTAGACTTTGACTAATGAAACATTTCGATTTCTCAGAACATGGTCCTTTCTCTCCAAAATCTCTGTAGGAACTTCTTCGTATGTCATATCACTCTGGACATCCATTGATCGAACATTCACCACATGGCTAGGATCTGAGATATACTTTCTTAACACAAGAACATGAAATATGTTTTACACTGCAGATATTTCGAGCTAGCAACAAGAATCTCAAATGGACCAATAAATTTAGGACTCAATTTTCCTTTCTTTCCAAATCGTAATATTCCCTTCAACTATGCCACTTTAAGAAATACTTTGTCCCAATCTCAAATGTCAATTCTTTTCTCCTTTTGTTGGTTTGGCTCTTTTGACAGTTTTGGAGAGTCTTAATTCTTGATCTAATTTTATATATAGCCTCTATAGTCTTCTTGACCAATTCTGGACCCAAAATTCTCCTTTCACCAACTTCATCCCAGTATAATGGCGAACAACATCATCGACCATGCAAAGCCTCATACGGTGCCATGCCAATAGTTGCCTGGAAGCTATTTTTGTATGCAAATTCAACTAACGGTAAATAATCTTCCCACTTACCACCCAAATATAGGATACAAGCTCTCAGTATATCTTCAAGAACTTGGATAGTCCGTTCAGATTGTCTGTCTGTCTGTCTGAAGATGGTATACAGTACTAAATGTTAACTTTGTACCCATAGCTTTCTGGAGGCTTATCCAAAACTTCGAAGTAAACTTTATCCAATACAATAGAAACTAGAACACGATGAAGTCGAATAATCTCTCTGACATAAATCTGCCAACTGTTCTAAGCTATAGGTTGTCATAACTGGTAGAAAATGAGCATATTTTTTCAGTTGATCCATGATCACCCAGATTTCATCAAGACATCTCACTGATCTAGGAAAACCAATGACAAAATCCATTGCAATCTTCTCCCATTTCCATTCGAGTATGTCCATGGGATTTGACGGTCTCGATGACCCCTAATGTTCAGCTTTCACCTGTTGACAAACCATGCATTTGGACACAAATAGAGAAATCTTTCCCTTCATAATTCTCCACCAAAAAGCGTTACGCAAATCTTTATACATTTTAGTTCCACTTGGGTGTGCGGCATAAAGAGCAGAATAAGTTGCAGACGTAATCTCATTCCTCAACACCTCATCCTTTGACACGTACTGTTAGACTTTAAACATCAGGTCTTTATATTCGGCTATTTCAAATCTTTTACCCTTCTCAGTTCCCACCTCAACCCTAATCTCTTCTAAGAAGGGGTCATCTTTCTGAGCATCTACTATTCTATCCCTGAGTATAGGTTTTACAGTAAAACTTGAGTGAAGTTAATTCTTCAATTCTCAGATTTTCAAAATCTTTAATTAAATGATCTTATCTTGTACGCAGTGTTGACAACCATCCCATGTTCTTTCTATTAAGCACATCCACGACTACATTAGCCTTACCCGGACGGTACAAGTTTGCACAGTCATAATCCTTCACTAATTCTAACCACCATCATCGTCTCATATTCAACTCCTTCTGGGTGAAGAAATATTTGAGAATCTTATGATCGGTGAAAATCTCATACTTGTTCACGTATAGGTAGTGGCGCCAAATGTTCAAGGCGTGCACTATCGTTGCTAGTTCAAGATCCTGAGTAGGGTAGTTTTGTTCATATTGTTGCAATTGCCTTGAAGTATAAACTATCACCTTCCCATGTTGAATTAGAACACATCCTAAACCAAGATGAGATACGTTACTGTAAATTACGAAGCCTTCAAAACCATCGGGAATAGTCAACATTGTTGCAGATACGAGCCTGACCTTTAACTCTTGAAAACCCCACTCGCATTTCGCTGACCATACAAACAAAGTACCCTTCAGAGTCAACTGTGTCATAGGACTTGCGATCTTGGAAAATCCTTCTATAAATTGTCAATAATGGCCAGCTAAACCTAGAAAACTCCTCACTCTCCAACATTTGTAGGATTCGGCCAATTGGTCATAGGCTCAACTTTGGATTAATCTATTTCAATTCCTCAAGCTGTAACAATATGGCCTAGAAATCTCACTCGGTCCAACCAAAATTCACATTTCTTGAATTCGGCATACAACTTCTCCTCGCACAGTATTTCCAGAACTATCCTTAGATATTCTTTGTGTTACTGAGAATCTCTTGAGTATATCAGTATGTCGTCAATAAATACGATAAAAACATGTCCAAATACTGATGGAACACTCTATTCATCACATCCATAAGCACTATAGGGGTATTCGTCAAGCCAAAGGACATCACCATAAACTAACAATGCCCATATCGAGTCCTAAATGTGCCTTTGGTAAATCTACCTATTTAATTTTCAATTGATAGTAGCCTGACCTTAAATCAATTTTTGAAAACATGGATGCCCCCATCAACTGATCAAATGGATCCTCAATCCTAGGAATGGGATACTTATTCTTGATCGTAAACTTATTTAGTTCACGATAGTCGATGCACAATCTCATTATACAATCTTTCTTCTTTACAAAGAGTACTGAAGCTCTCCATAGAGATGCACTCTATCTAATGAACCCTTTGTCTAAAAGTTCTTCTAATTGTATCTTCAACTCTTGTAATTCCTTTGGTGCCATTCGGTAGAGGGCTTTGGACACAGGAGTAGCTCAAAAGTGCCTCATCTATCGTGAATTCCGCTTGTCTATTGGGCGGAGTCCCCGGTAGATCATCTGGAAACACGTCGGTGTACTCTCGTATTATTGGCACATAATCTAATATTTTCTCTTGAGATGAGGTGCTAGTAAGATTGACAAGATACCCTGACATTCATGCTTACTCAACATGCTCTATGCCTTTAAAGCCGAGATAATGCAAGGAGTGCCTTAATCTTCAATCCATAAAATCTGAACTCCTTTTCTCACAGTTTTCGAAAAATTACCTATTTCACAAAAGATACTATCATAGCTCGATTTTCACCTAACTAATATATACCTAAAATAATATCAAAATATTTCATATGTGTAGCATATAAGTCAGCCTCTAAAGTCAGTCCATCAAAGTTTATCTGTACCCTCTTTTCTATCCAATCAAAATCAATAGTTCTCCCTGATGGCATATTAACCTCCAGTACACTGTCATTCTTCTGACATGAAGTATTAATCTTAGCTAGACATACATCAGATATGAACGAATGAGTCATACCAAAATCAATAAGGACGTAAACAGGAATGCTAGAGATGGATAAAATACCTGCGATTACGTCCGAATTTTGGGCAGCCTCGTCGTGAGTCAAAGCAAACACCATTGCTTTTCCTTTCTTCTCTTGATCGGTTTTCTTAATCAACGGACATGAAGAAGCTACATGGCCAAGTTGGTCACATTTATAGCAAACATACTTTCCATACAAACATTCTCATCTATGAAATTTGTTACACTTAGGACATTGGGATAAAAGATTACTCGGTTAACCCATATGCGTCTACTTCCTAATCTATTCAGTATTCTTATTCTTATCCTGTCACTTCCTTTTTCGAAGTCAATACGCTATCCCTAATTTACCAACTTCACCCCCGATAGGTCACCGTCTGAACTTTCTTTACCTGCCTGAAAAGCGGTGAGATCGTGCAAACTTACAATTTGCATAATCTTTAGGTGCAATCCCCTCTTGTAATGTTTTGCCTTCATGAGCTCGGTACTTACAAGGTGTGGGGCATTTCGGAACAATTCCTAAAACCTGCTCTCATACTCAGAAATTTCATATCTCTATGTACCTGTCTTAAGAATTTTGTCTCTTTACAGTCTTCCAGAGCTTACGGGAAATACTTTTCTGTTAGCTTCATCTTGAACGGAGTCCATGTTAGATTACGTTGTTCCTCCTCAATGAGTGTGCGTGATGAGGATTCTCACCAATGGCCTGCTCTTCTAATTAGCATAAACTTGAGACATAATACTTTTTATTTTCTGGACAAGAGATGTGCCAGAATATCTTCTTCATAGTACGCAACCACTCTTCCGCTGCCAGAGGGTCTTTTTCACCATCAAAGGTAGGGGGTCAATATCTATGAAATTTTTCTATCATTGGAATAAGCGGTGCAACCGAGCATGTCAGTAGCACTGGCGATGCTTGGAGAATTGGTGGAGCTTAAGGTGTAGCTTAAGAAGCCAATGCCTGCTTCAACTAATCAATCTCCCACCTTAACTCCCTGATCATCAACGCTTGCACCATATTACTATATGCTTTAATAATTGCAATCTCATTTAGAGAAGTCTACGATATTTGGACAAAATAAGAAAAAGATTTATAGCCCAACATCTTTTATTATTTTCTCAAAATAATCATTCAAGAGAAATACAAAATAATAAAAGAGTATCTGGTGCAAATCAACTCGAAAGCAAAAAGAATCCTATTAGACACTAACAACAACTAAACTTAATGAAATCCACTAAAATTTCGCTCCTCGATTCATCATTGCCATCATCGTCACTAATCCAACCTCCATGAACCATATGTTTCTTAGAGAGCTGTGCCTCATTGTTTGAAATGGGTGGAGGTACATCTTCATGAATGTACATCTCAGTAAGTACACTATCATCCTCGAGAATAGAAACTTGGACCAATTCCCATTGCTCAATCAGTTATGCACTGTAGGCCTCATAGTCAACCTCTCGAGGCAAGATAGGCACAACAACTTCCCATAAATAATTGTAAATCAATTCGGCAATCTCTAGCCACTCTCCTGTCAAGGTATCACTGAGGAGGCGGGTGGCTCAACGACCAGTTACCATATGGCCTAGTCATATCACCTCCCTCCACCTTATTAATATCTCCCAAATGTGCTGGACCATGTTGTCCATTAGATTTCGCTGATACTCATCATATTGCCTCACAATCTCGTATCGACGAGGCATCAGTGAACTTGTCTTCCTACAAGTTTTCTTAATCCATACCATCTGTGTCATACCAATAATTCGAAGTCCAATTA
>CAIGRK010252066.1:0-21641 GCA_903798315.1 Fraxinus greggii | reverse complement strand
TGAGGTGGGGTGGGGTGGGGTATGTTGATTAATTTAATTATATAATATTCTAATATTTAAAAAATAAATTATCATCTAATTATTGAATTAAAATTAGTAAGATTTGATTTTTGAAATTGAAACTTTAGAAATAGGATATGAGGTAATTTTCTCTAATTATAATTATTAATTAGAATTGGGTGGACCGCATAGTATTTTGGGATCATAAGAATAAGGCCTTTTGGCCGGAAGGCCCACCCAGTTTAAAAGTCTCTTGCTTCATACTCTTCAACTTCTCTTCTGCAATTTGAAAATTCGCAACCCCCTTTTTTTCCTTCAAATTCTTGAGAAAAATAAGGTATCTCTCTTTTCTTGTATGTATGTATATAGGTGATATGAAAATTCATACGCATTGGTCCCCTTTTTCTGTGTTTATTTTATTATGGATTGGTGGGGTTTTCGTAATCTGTGAAGAGTATACGTGAATCACTTGACAACCAATGAAAATTATGTAATTATGCACTTTATCGTGATGAATTTATGGTTTCTTCTTTAATTTTTATTTTTTTTCCTTGTAAAAAGAATCGATATAGACATGGATCTCTGTTTAGTCATTGCTTGGAAGTGAATAAAAATGTAAACTTACAAAAATAAAAATAAACCTTTTCCCAAGTTGATTTATTTTTAAAGAGGTCAAAATTGATGTAAACAGTTTGTAGTAATGAATATGTTAACATCTTTATGTTTATGGTATATGTGTACATTGGCTGGACCCTGTTGCAGTGGGATGAAGAATGTAGTGAAATAAGTGGTAGAAGCATTTGTATTTAAGCCGTAACTAAAAGTCTCTTTATGTTTTATCTACCAAAATTTTCTGGTTGTATATAGGAATTGGACCTTATTTTGAGATGGAAAATATAGTGTCTGCAGTCTTTTTGTTGATTTATTAGAAATATAATGTATAAATAGCAGTTGCCTTTGCACCCACAGAATTTGTATTTTTGCTGGCAAAACCCTATGGAGTACAATTTTTTAAAGTTTCTTGTGTGTTCTTTCCCTTAAATTGTACTTCGTTCTGCCCTTATATTTTCTAATTTTCCAAATATTGTGAGTTGTGCATAGGAATGCTTTTCCACTTCATTGTGTCTTACTAATACTTGTTTAAGTTTTCTGAAATTTGTCCTTTTTGTTTGCAAATGTATTCTTCTGCTTGTTTATTGAATACAATAATAGTGAAGGTGAGCGAGGTGAGATGCTTCTAACCTAGAGCTGACCTAAAATCACAATTTGTTGGAATATTGGATTTGAAGGCGTTGGGAAGTTCGCTTCATGGTTCAAAGTGACAAACAAATTACTTGTGCCCAACTGCACTAACAAATTTCTTCATTTGACAGAATGGGGAACAATCATATTGATTTTCTCAGTTCATATTTATGGAGTTCTTGGAAGAGAAATGTTATAATTGTGCAGAAAAACGGCATCCCATAATTCATAATGCGTGTTTTTTTAAGTACATTAGATAAGGTAAATATTCTCTAGCAGGATAATAGATAGCAATAAACTTTTCCTTTCCCCAATACTCAATTAGGTAAGGGATGAAACATCTATCTTTGTGCCCATTTTGTAATTTGAATCGTGAAGTTAGCTTTAGAGTGAAAACCAGGGAGTAGTTGTATAGCCTGGGTTTTCGAATTGGGATAGAGAATACTTCTTTTACGACACAATAAAGAAAGTGTATTCTCCAGTATGGATTGAAATGCAGTGGGAGATAGGTATAGATTTTAACCTAGTCCAAAATAGGGGAATAAAGCGATATCTTTTCCCAGGAAACTTATTGGGGTGATTAATTTGAAGTTGTATAAAGAAGGTTGAAGAAGGCCGCCATTCAATTTCACCAACCATAAACATTATTTCATATGTTCCTTACCCATAGTATTGTTCCATCATTCTCGGTGGAAAATATTACATAATTTGGATCCCATCCTGGCATGTTTGTAGCACACAAAATATTCTTTGTTCCTTTTGTTTCTTTCTATGTGATTGATGTGTCATTGCAATGAGCACCATTGGTTTTTCCAGTAAAAACTTTTTGGAGCTTGTGTTTTGTATGCCACCAGTACAGAAAATGTTCTCTATGAATAATTTTATACTAGGAGTTTTTCACGTTAAGTTCACATAGCATATAGCATCTATGAACAATTTTTTTTTTTTTTTGATAACCGTGAGTTTCCGGGCCAGCTTGTGCGGCCTAAATCCACGGAGCTCTGAAGTTTACGGTCGAGTACTCACCTCAGTGGCCTGAGGGGACTCGAACTGGTGACCATTAGGGAGCAAACCCAAGACCTGACCAATTGAGACATTTATGAACAATATTAAGCTATGTTTTAAAATGTGTTTCCTGGATCCGTTCAAGTTAACATCAACTGCCATGGACCATATGTGGAAAGTTTTCAAGTGTTATGGTCCTAATGCCTCATATATTGAGACATTGGCTGAAGCCTTATGGGCAAGTTTTTGCACCTAAGATAGAAGGTTTGCTCTCAGAGGAGCCTCCTTCCAAGAATTTGCCTTTTCACGGTTAAAACACATAGGGTTAGTTTCCCCTTCCAAGAATTTACCTTATCACTTTTAAAACACATAGGGTTAGTCAGAGTAAAAGCTCTCTATGTTTTTCCTGAGTAATTTATCTCCAGGTTGTGTGTGAAATTCTGGTTGTGATGCGTTACTTTTCAGAACAGTAAATTCATTTCCATGTGTTTTCTCCCTTCCTGTTTCTTGTCTTGGTTTTCTTTTGTCCTACCTATTTCCCTATCAGATCAGACTGTAGAACAGGTCTTTACTGGAAGTTGTTATTTTGCTTTGAAGAAGTCAAGATGACAGTACTCTTAATAGTTAGTAGAAACTTTAGATGGATTTGGTCTGTCTCTCTCTCTTTATGAACAGGCAAAATTTACATGAAGGGAGCTTTCATTGTAATAATGCTTATTCTTAGGTTCCCCTTTTATTTTTTTCTTGCTATGGATGGAGTTGATGCTGAAACCGACTCAGGAAGTGCAATTATTGTATCTTAAAGAGTTGCGTGGTGCAGACCCTTTTATGTTATCAAAGAGGGGAAAATTGAGAATTTAGGGGGAGAGTACTCTAAATTATATCTGTGAATATGATTTATAATTGTATTGTTACCCTGGTCGTGTATATAATTCAAATTATTTAACTAAAACGGAAAGTTGCCTAACAACAAAGCTAATAACTATGCCAAGAAAGTAAATAAGAATAAAACTATTTCTTATTTTTACAGATAAAATAAGTGTGTATACAAGCCACCTCGTGTTCTACTGCTCCCGAACTTCCAGCATAGGCCTCCTAACCAAATATTAGATGATATAATGCTCATTGAGTTGAATTGGTTAGTTTTTTAGCAAGAGTTTGTGAAATCTCCATCATTTCTCCCCAATTTTAAAGAACTCGATTTCGCTAGTAAACTTCCAATATTGGTCATCAAGGTGAGTTATCCAAGTATAGTAAGTAAACTAGCAAACATTCCGGTGAATGAGATGGTGAATTTGGTTAAATTATTTGAAGACCTAGGTTTCCTTCATCTTAGCAACACCCTCAAGTTTAGATTCCAGCATCACTGATTTTTGAGCACCCAAATCATCAGGCTCGGTCTTGGATGTGGATTTGGTATTAAGCTGACCTCCATAATATGCCTTATTAAAACAATCCGCGTTAATAGTAGCATTTTCGCACGCATTTCCGAGTCTAATTGATGATGTTATCATGATTGACTTGAGCGATCCACTCACAGTAGGACCTTTATCTCCTAGACTTGTTGTCTTGCGTAACATTGGCCACCTAATCTCGAGAAGTACTAACTGCTTTCCTCCCGACATCCGACTTGTCATCCCTGTACTCATATTTACTGGTGGTCCCTTGGCAAAAATAAAGAACAACTTCACCATAACCATGGAAAGACATCCCCAAAGATAATAACAGTTTATGTCAGGGTGAGGTCTAAGCTCGTCTGCAACGACAAGCTTAGACTATCCACAAACGGACGGCTTTATAACAAGGGGGAGAGGAAGATCCAAAGCGCTTATTTCCTTGAGTCATCACAACATGCCAGGTTAATTTTGGTGCATCCATCCTCATCTAAGATAAATATAAAATTAATAATTATAACAGGAACATAATTCAGGATCTATTGCGTATTGTTGTACATAAAATAAATGCATGTTTTTGACCGTGCTCTCATTTATTTAAAGTAATTTTCTCCCTACAGATTATGTATCTTCTGCATGTTGATTCTAGATTCTTGTCGACTATTTATCGTTCCATTCGGCACTACCTTTATTTAAATTTTATACGTCATTCTCTAATTCTTTTGTATTGGAGAAGTGTCTGATATTCTATATCATCCAGGGACCTTGACAATGGGTGGATTGCCAATACAGAACTCTTCTTCTGTTCTCTCTTTAGAATTGCAAAAAGATCAACGCTCAGGCACTGTGGCACCTGCCTCTGATTCAAAGCCGAAGAAGAAAATTTGTTGCGCTTGCCCCGATACTAAAAAGCTGAGAGACGAGTGCATTGTGGAGCACGGTGAATCAGCTTGTGGAAAATGGATCGAGGCTCACAAAAGATGCCTCCGTGCAGAAGGTTTCAACGTTTGACAAAAGATGCCTCCGTGCAGAAGGTTTCAACGTTTGAAATTGAGAAAATTAGACAATACATTTTGGGATTCTTACCAATCGATGTAGTGGTCAACTCTAGAAAGCTAAACACTGTGTGATGAAGTTCGAGACAAAAGAAACAATTCTTATTTAAGGATGAGAAATAAATAAATCGAGAACAGATTGTTTTTAATTGTTGTTTTGAAATAGCTTACAATTTGTTCTTTATGGGGGAAAAATGAAAACGTACAATTTGTTTTTACATATATGACATTAATCGATGCATTACAGGTAGAATCTAAGGTTTCAAGAATCAAAAATCAAATTTAACATTGTCTAACCATTAAATCAAATGACTAGACACGAACTTCAGACAAAAATTTGAAAACAAAACGGAATATAAGATTTAACAAAACTTGTGTATTTAATGACACCAACACATTGCTAAAAGCCGTGACTAGGTCTGATCTACGGTCATCATAGCGGATGAGATGAAAAATGTATCAAGGAACAATGCGAAACTGCAATTACATGTTATGGGAAGGCAAAACTAATATTGTACCACGTCCTGGAGACAATCATAGAAATGTGACATTTGGATCTTTTCTTTGCCAGAATATATGGCTGCTGCTGCTGCACCATCTTCACCTTGAGCAGCCATTTCAACAACCATGTAAAGCTTCTTGATAGGCATCTAGAGATTCAACAAATCCAACAAAAATAGATTAGCCCAATTTACCTTGTCCATCAGAGATTCATTTTTCCTAAAAACAAGCTTGTGGCCAGACTACATCTATTTGCCAGTTGCTTTCTATCACAACTTTTTCACAATAGTTCGGTTTATTAAGTTTTGGTCTAATTACCTCCTTATTACTCGGAAGAGTAGATATAAAGAGGTAGAATTTCACACTTACATCATTTAATGCCTCAGCAGCGGAATCCACATCAGCACTCGAGAAAACATTAAGTTGCTGTAACACCTGCAATGAAAGTTCAATCAATAGATCAATCAATAGATAGAAAGAGGTACGGTTCGGGCTGTGCAAGTAGGAGATATCAACAAGCAGAATAATTGAATTGCCATAATCAATTAATATGGAGCTGGCAAAGAGAGAGAAGGATTTGGAGAACAGAAAACAACCTACCCTACCATACCCCAAAAATTATATTAACATATAAAAGAAACTACCCGTCCCCCAAAGAATTGCATTAACATATCAAAGAAAACTCTCCAGATAAAACAAAAGCAACTTCGGAGCCAGTGAGAGAAACAATTGACCAGAACAATGAACATGAACATAATTTCTACATCAAAAAGGCATTTGTCCATTCTCAAAATGGTGTTTACATGCTTAGGCATTGCTTAAGTTTTAAGGGAATGAAACCTTTTAAATTCCAAACTTACTACTTTATTTTAAGGAAAGCAAGAAAGAATGATAACTCTAAGCAATATCTTTAGGACAAAAAAGGTAGCACTTGAAAGAAAGGAGACTTGATTAAGATAGTTTAACTTGTGTATCAAGTACTGAAAGTAAGAAAAACCAAATTGCAATCCTCACAATTTTAATTCAAAATTGTCCAATCACAAACCATGTTACCGAACTCTTGGCAATTTTAATCTCTTTTCAACATTTAGCACAGAAGAAGGTCAACTGCACTTGACTGGTAAAAAAGCATATATTGGTAGCAGCAGAAATGAACGGAAACAAGGACTCCGATGTACCTTTTTGGCATCTTCTGTTTTTAACGTTGGAACATGGAATGTGACGGAGAATGCATCTCGAATGCCAATTGAATCTAAGAAATTGACCTCACTTGTAGTTCCAATCACAAGGATTTTTTTCCCCTATAAAGATTTCATAAGTAAAATAATATTAGACGAGCTGAGAAGTAAAGGAGAGTTACTCAGTCTACAATGTAACTAAACCTACTCAAAGCAGGAGAAAAGCACATAAGCTAAATTACCAAGAGCATGGAATTAACTAATAGAGCTAGCTAAAAATTAATGCTAACTATAATAGTCTGCTCAAAAGAACATATAAGAGTTAATATAACTTCATAAAAACGTATAGTCATCACTTGCCTTCTAAAGAGTCATTATAAGGTATCGTGAGTGCAGTTTAGATCAGAACACATTTCTTTAACCGTAATAGTATCTTTGTTATTGCCTGGAAATTTCAAACTGGGCAGTTTGCCAGGCCCAGATAGGCCCGTTTGCTTAAAGACTAGCCAGTAAACCGAACCGTAACTGGATTGGGCCTTTCCTCGCTATTGCACCCTCCTAGGAAGGCCTGTCTGGGTTTTGTGGTCTGACCCGGCAGTTAACTGCGGGCCATGTACAAACTAAGGAAAAAAATAAACTTCCCAATTCAAATGCATAATCAAGGCAAAAATTAGATTAACCTGCCTTGATTATGCGAATTTCAGCAATAATACAAGGGAAGCAAAACTAATTAATTCTGCCAATTGATTATTGCCTATATTAAATCAGGGAAAATTAATTAATTCTGAGTCAATCTTGATTTCATTAAGACATTACTTAACACTCTCTTGATTTAATCAAGGCAAATCAATTACCGTCCTAATTAAACCAAGCCGTTAAGCAATATAAATTTTAGAGAATTGGATTTTAAAGAAATAAAAGATTAAGAACAAACAGGTTGGGTCTGGACTTGCCCCCGTTTGGACTGGCTTAGAAAGAATAACTGGTCTTGTTCCAAACCGAACCAACAGCCCAGTCGGTCTGGCTCAATAATCTTTCAGGCCCATGCCGGTCTGCCTGCCCATTTTACATCTCTTTTATTGCCCAAATGTATTCTCAAGTACCTTTTTGTTTCTCTTTTTTCATTCATACTGTGCAACTCCCTCTTACAAGATACATCAACTTTCTTACCAATTTTGTTGGTTTCACACAAAGCAAATAACAATCTCTTTCGCACTTCTGACAAAAGTTCATTTACTAAAGAGAACATCTTGCTTCCAGCATCAGAACCGGAGCAAAAATAATAATTAAATTAAGGGCCAATGATACTTGTAGTCCCTATACTTTCCAGAGTCTCAATTTAGTCCCTGAGTTTCAATTTCATGTTTTCAACACATAATTGCCTCAAGCTTGGTCACAGTGTCATCCAATATGCAACCAGCTGTTGATCAACAGCTGGAAAATGAATTAAGTGAATATTGTATCCTTGTATTCTTAGGGTACAAACATAAATTTGGATGGTTATCAACCAAATTCAATTGTTTTTCCCTTGTCGCGGCAATCCCGTCGTCTCTATCATCGCTGTTGAATTTCCAGCCACAAAAGATTGACGTGACGTTGTCAGCCCCATTAAAAAAAAAATGTTTCACAAGATATATCTGCCCAGTCTAAAACATCCATGAGCCAACAAGTTTTTCCTTGGCAATAACATGAGGGCATTTTTCTCTTATATATCAAATTAGCACCATACAGACTTCTCTATCCTCAGTCAATCCTCGATTTCATAGAAAGAGATAAGAGGGGGCAAAACAAAGAAAAAAGGAAATCATGGCCATGTCAATCACTAACCCCAATTCCCTTCTCAAACACACCACCTTCGCATCAAAATTGATCTTGTAGCAAAGCACTCAGTACATTTCTATCTTCCATTAGTCTCCAAACGCCACCAAGCACTGCACCTGCCTCCTCAAATCTTACATTCAATTTTTCCCTTGTTTTCTTTGTGGAAAACATTCTCAAAAAAACCATTCAGAGGTTTGCAACTGGAGGCACTCTGGTAATTTGGTCGTGAAAATGAGTCCTTGTAACAAAACAGTCGTCTTCGTCATCCAAAGAAAACAAATTCAGCAGTCTGCAATCTGTCTGATTGTATCAATCCCATAACACAAACAAGCACAACCGATTTGTGACTAAAAGCTCTCAAAACAACAACCCATCCTTTTCTTTTAAATTTATTCAACAATCAGAACCAAAAGGCCTCGAATGAAAACTAATCGAAAATACACTGAACATGATGAAATGAATAAATGTAATCAATATGGCGGGGAGATCAGGAGTTATATTTTGCACATAAAGGGTAATGGAGTGGGTGCATTGGTTGATGAGCAGAATGTGAACAATCTGGTGAAGGCGGTCCTTATTTCTGGATTCCCGATAAGGTTTGTAATAAAGGATGTAAAATTGATCAAGGAAAAACTCTTTTAAGACCACTCAGAGAACACTAATTAGCTAAACATGAAGAGTAGAATATTTGCTCATTTTCCAGGTAGAATACTATAAGTAATCTGAAAGAGAATAGATGAGCTTTTTAAGCCAGTAGCTTAAACACAAAAACGCACTATGCACCTGAGACCTTTTCCGTTGGTTGATCAACTAGGAGTTGGACTATAATTTGACCAAATTGCAACTTGACAGATTAATGAGTTGAAATTGAATTCTTTATGAAGTCCCCCTTTTTGTTTGTGCTGGGTTGATGCCTCTTCGGCATTAACAGCCAGATCGGAAAAACGCAGCAGTGTAAGGTCTATCAGCATAATTAACCCCCAGAGATAACCCAAACTTTTAAACTCCAGGAATATGTGAGACTTACCTCGGTATTACCACAAAGAAAAAGTAGTTTAAGGCATCCTTATCAATAAGGATTCAGATTAACTATAGCCTCTACAGCCTCTACTAAAGCCTCAGTATTGAACTCTGTAACACGGACACTTCAACTAGAATAATGTATTCGTGTCCGACACGTGTCGATTCCGACTGTCCGACACTCCTCGGAATTCTACCATAATCATTTTTCTTTTTTTCACTAGAAATATTGTATATTTTTTTTACTCAAAGTTAATAGTAAATAACAAATAGGTACTCATATTTTTAAAACTTCAACAAAAAAAAATAAATAAGTATAAAACTAAATTTATACTATATAAATGAAGAATTTTAAAGAATTTAATTAACGTGTCGATGATATGTCATGTCAGTATTTTTTTAAAAAATCGCGTGTCGACTTATCCGACACGTATCGTGTCGGACACCGTTTCCGTGTTAGTGCATCATAGATATTCAGAAGTTACCTTCGGAGGAAGTCGTTTCATGAGCACCAACAATGTCTGAGAAATCAGATTTGAAAATCGGGGTCCAATGGCAACATATTCCAATAATCTGCATTAGCAAACAAAATTAGACAAGAATGCAAAAGAATCAAAAAAATTATTCTTATAGAATCAAAAGTAGTTACCTTTCAATATCATCAAGGATAATTATGCTTAATGGTGACTTGTAAGCATCCTCGAATACCTATCAAAAAACGTATCACATGATATACCTCAACTCTATGCATACACCATACAAGTTACACATGCCTTAATGTAACAAAATATATCTATCAAGTAAAAGGATTCTAGAGTGGATATAAACCCTTTATACTTCATGGCACTCAAAGTTAGGTCGTTAAAGGACAAATTGTCCATGAGATGAACAAGGTAAACCTGAGAACATTAAAGAGATGTATAGCCAAATAGAATGAGAGAAAAAAATGAAGATCTAGGTAGGGGGCAGAACTCAAGGAGAAAAAAAAATATGATTCAAATCTTGCTTAGGCATCTCTTGCAAATGATTCATATACCTAACGCCAAGTTCATAGAAGATAAGGTTTAGCTCATTGTATCTATAGATATTTTTGGAATCATATAAAAAAGTTTTAAGATATAAAGTTAAAAACAAGAAAGATATCCTTTCCAAAGAGGGGGAACTGGTAGATCGAAAATGGAGGAAAAATTATGTACATTACTCTTGTAACTGGAATTCTAATGAACATAGATAAGCAGCTAATAGTTACGACAAAACACAGAACCTTGACTATCTGAGCACATTTGCTTCCTTCACTAAGCCCGATCATCGATTCAGCAGATATCTAACCAGTAAAAAAATTTAAATCAGTAACTCATAAAAAATAAGAATATGAGAGTTAAAAATGAACACAAATATGTAAATGCTCATGTGAAATCACTTACAATCTTGACATATGGAAAATCGCTATCAATACCAACAGTTGCTGCCATCGCAGTCTTACCACTGTCGCAGACAAATAAAATTTAGAAAATTATAGGCACTTAACACATGGAAGCCAAAATAAGACAATATTTACCTGCCACTTGGACCTTCAAGTAGACAAGTAACAATAGGGCTTCCTTGACTAACTTTAACTTGTTCAGCTAAGAGCATAGTTCTTCTATAAATGTGGTTATGCCGCTCAACACATTCCACTACACCATTAAGTCTGAAAGACACGATAAGTTGATTATCTCATTTTTCTACTACGAGAGCCCATTATGAAATTTAATGGTAGGCGGATATAAACACAGGAAAGCAGAAGCACCCAATTAACAACACGTGGTCGATTGTGAGAAATATTACATAATCTACCCAATGTTTAAAAAGGCGTAATTGGGAACCAAGGTGTTTTTCCTTATGAAGCGAGGTGTGAACCTTTGAGGCATAAACCAAAAAACGTCAAAAATATTATCAAAATGCAAAATAAGCTCATAACACGTCATAAGCAATCTTCAAAATCCATATATAAAGATTTAAAGAGTACAAACAAATAAAAGGAAAAATATATAAAGGAAATATTATTTCAGTTAGTGGGCAGTTGACTATTCCATAAATGATCTAGGAGAAACACAATTCTTTAGTGGGCATTGGACTATTCTCAGAAATGGTCAATCAAAAATGGCCTTTGAATTGGGCTCACGGTCATCAGTTAACGTTCCATGAAAATTAATATGTAGGATGAGAATTTGATTGACGTGCCTCAGTATTAAGTGTTAATGGAAAATTTCTCTTACAGTAACAGACTAATAGTGAATGTATTATGAAGTCTATTGTACCATTAAGTTAAAAATTCTCCTAATTAAAAGAAGAGCCCATGATAAAAGAAAAAGGAACTCCTTTGGTTGAGTAAATAAACCTGCAACGCTCAAGGTCATCAGTAGAAGCTCCAAATGCTGGAATTACTTCTCGAAGGGCATTCAAAAAATCATCCATGGTCACTTTTATGCTCTCCTCATCTACTGTTTTGGTAAGATCATCCAGACTTAGTTGCCTGTTTAAAGCATATGACACTGCACTTTTTACGACACCTTCAAGTTCTGCTCCACTATAATTTTTCGTCCGAGCAGCTGCATACAAAAGGAAAAAGAATGATAATCGAAGAATTTCATTAAAAAATTAGGAGAGCTATATTGTATGTTCCTCTCAAACACGTTGAATTCCTAAATTTATGCCTGAACAAACAAAAGGAGAAGTCTACATATATTAGAGATCATTTTATAAAGAGGCTTCCTTTCATAGTAGTTATTTTACACCTATACTTGTTACGGCAATATTACTAATCAACAGTTTAAAGTCAGACATGATCACTACTAAAGGACAAGTACCAATGATACAACCTCCAGGGTTTAAACTATTACCGCTCTCAATGGTCGCTTTTCAGTTTTCAGCAAACTTAACCAAAAAGAATAACACGTGTATACTATTCAAAAAGTATGCATGTCCACGACCTCACAACTGGGAAAGGGCATAACTAGTCAGTGTCCAATATATTGCACTGACAATAAATTTAATATTCATGTGAACATATTTATAATTACCTTATACATAATTATATGGCATTTTGAATGGTTTATTTTCCATGGAAATTTGTTTACCATTAAAATGAAGACAAAAATTAAAACCATAACATCTTTAAGAATTCATGAATTACTCCCAAATATGTAGTTATGATTGGACAAACATTGGCAATGACACCCTCCCAGGAAACGTAACATATAGAATCATATATTTTGATGGCAGTATTTGGATAAAAGAATCGCAAATCTTTTACTTTGATGTATAATACATTGCTTCTTTTCCTTGCTCCAATTATGAAAAATGTTCTCTATGATTCTCGTGTGTCTTAATGGTTACAAGTTCTTTAAAATAGTGAAAAGTGAGTAAATCATCATATCATGTGGGCAAGGCTAGTGATGCCTTCTGTGAATTTGTTATGATTTGTTATGGGAGAGCAAGGACATAATTTTCTGAAAGCATATAAAACTTATAGTGGTAACCTTCAATAAAGAAGAAAGCAATCTAAACAAGAGAAGTTTTTGCTACTTGACTTCATGATGTAGGATAATTCTACTAGAAATCAATTATTACTACTAGTTTTAGGATTTAATTATTTTTCATAATTAGGATTCCTAGTATTTATTGGATTGTATAAAATTTGTTATTTTGTTGAAAGTAAGTTATTAGTTTTCTTATTCTTTTCAGAAATTAATTACTTTACTTAGTCCACTTGAATTAAAAGATTACCTCTTATTTCAATGCCTAAATAAGAAGAGGACTAGACTTGTTTGTAATCACAATTCATTCATTATTTTTCAAGTTACTATAGAAAATTTTTAGTTTTTAGCTTTTTCTTGTTTCTACAAGATTCAACTTATGTTAAGGCATCAAAATTGGTATCAGAGCAAGGTTTTGCCCTTGGGTGATGAACACATATGGCGGTCATGACATTCATCCTCGCAACGATGTTTAAAGGATTACAAAATTATCAATATCAGTCTAGAATCTGAAACAAACGATGAAAAGAATCGAAAATGCTGCTGATAAGAATTTGCAAGCTTTGACTGTTTTGAATGTTGGTCGCTTCAACAACCCAAAACACCGCAACAAGTGTCTAGAAATTTTTCTCTCTTCCCAGCTAAGTACGAAATCCTCACAGGGCGATGGCATAAATTTTGGAGCATTTTCCTCCATATTGATTAATTTTCTCTTCTTCAACAAAACTTGAGGAAGAGTTTTTTTCAAGTGGAGGAAATTCATGTAAGACAATTCTACTCGAAATAAATTATTACTACTAATTTTAGGATTTAATAATTATCAGTAATTAAGATTCTTAGTATTTATAGAATTGCATTAGTTTTCATATTTAGTTGATATGGTTTATTAGGAGAAAGTTATTATTTTTCTTATTCTTTTCAGAGTCTACTAGAATGAGGAGATTACCATTCTTCCAATGCCTATATAAGAATGTTAAGACTTATTTGTAATCACAATTCATATTCATTATTATTTAAGTTATTCTGGATAATATTCTTAAATTTTTTAGCTTTTCTTGTTTTTACAATATTCAACTTCCGCTTTCACACCATTTCTGAACCCAGTAAATAGCAATTTGAAAAAGTAATGGTGCATTCTTTACCCTGTAAACTTCAAAGAAGTGAATGGAAACCCTACATCAGTTTAAATAGGAAACAGGAAATGAAAAAATCTTTTTTCGCACCCAGGATCCATCGCACTTGTCAGAACACAGATATTTGATTTAGCAAATTAAAAATATTAGGAACTAGATAGTAACAAATGACCACATCAGCAGATGATGTAACATGGAAATCACATACCAAGTTCTTGCAAGTTTACATCTGGAGCAAGAAAAGAATTTTCTTTCATCTTGTTTGTATGAATATGGAGAATTTGTAAACGACCATTCTCGTCAGGAAGGCTTATCTCCACTTGGACTTCCAGGCGTCCAGGCCTACAGGGTGAAAAGGATATATTATTGCTTTTTAGAGCAGTCATTTTATAAACTTAAAAACATATTTATCACATTGTAAATTAATCGCTTTAAAAAATGTGAGCAACTTCAATCCGCTAACAACAAACACCTTTAGTAGAAAAAAATGAAATTATGAAATAAATACAAAAATTATAGTTACCTCAAAAGTGCTTCATCGAGCAGATCTTTCCTGTTTGTCATTCCAATGAGTAAGACATTATTCAAGGCCTCCACGCCATCTATCTAAAAAACGAGTAATCATCAATTAGTCAATGGTGTGTACCAGCTACAAATAGCATTCAGATCAAGCTAAATCTTCCTGATGACTGCAACAGAAATCATTAATATACCTTTGTAAGGAGTTGGTTAACAATACTATCATGTACTCCAGTCCCATCTCTAGTAGAACCTCTAGACTGCAAAGTCAAATGGAAGCATTAGCGGAATATTCGGTCAAGTTTTTTAAACAATATAAAACTTGTTGATTGGAAGCAGACAATTGTATCAATATCACTACACATAGGGGCTATATTTGGCTTGCAAAATCACAATTCCAAAGAAGAATTTTGCTCATAATAATTATAACAATAATGCCCAGAAAGCCTTGTATTACTAGCATAAGAGAAGAGGCTTTTATAAAAAATTCTTCTGAAAAGAAACCCAGTGAACTCAACATAGTAAATGGATGCTGATACAGATTCGGACATAAATTGAAGAAAACTTACAAATGCTTGGATCTCAATTCATCATTAAGCAATTGAATGTTGGGCAGTCATTAACTTAAGAACAAAAGGAAGAAAACAATAAGGCTGTCAACCTATCACAACAATGTCAATAACATACATTTAAAAAAGTAGCGCTTTGATGCACACCATACTTATCTGGCTATCAAATATACAAATTAAATCATACCGCAGACAACTTGGGGTACGCAATAGCAACAATGGTCTACAGTGAAGTAAAGTAGATGGCCATTCTCAAGAACAGAACAAAATGCAACCATGCAATAAAAGGTATAAATTCACTTTCTGATGTCCTACCTTACAGATTGCATCAATTTCATCAAATATGATAACATGCAAGTCGCTTTGGTCACCTGAAAAGATGAAAATGAACAAAATTATGCCGAGGACACAACATCGAAAGCAAAATTTTCTTTGTAAGATAATGACCTTTGGTTCTTTGATCTTGTTCAGCATCAGCAAATAAATCGCGCACATTTTTCTCAGTTTCACCAACAAATTTGCTCAACACTTCAGGCCCATTGACAATCTAAAATTCCAGGGTCATTATGCAAATTTAAAAAGAGAAAAAAAACAGTAAGTAGGAAGTTAATAGAGGAAAGAGCACAGCATTCACATCCAAATGTAAACAAACCAGGAAAGGTTGGGAACCTCTAAATATCATAATTATAAAGTACCAAGGATGTCAAATATTCTACACATAACACACAATGACCTATGATAGGTATACCATATTTATTGAATCAGAGTATCCCAGAAAAATGTTTGCTTCATCACTAAAACATAATATGTTAAAAATAAGCTGTAATACAGAGAAAGAATTTGCAGTATAAACAAAACTGAGCAAGGCTGTACAACATTTACAATTCTAGATAAAATCAAATGGCGAACTAATTGGACTCCATAAATGCATCAAAAAGTAGAACTCGTGATTAAAACTGAGACGTCTGATTCTCTATTCTATAACTTCTAAGCATTTTTTTGGTCCTTCATCCTCTTATTGCTTATTCTTACTTTATTTACTTAATTTGGACCGCGGATGGAACTGATTAAGGTGCACTTAATTAGTTGCACCGTTGATTTCCAAACCTCTCAACAGATCACTCTCTACCTGTATGTGAAACTCAACTACATACAAAACGTTCATAAATTTCAAAACACTTTCATGAACTTGGTAAGATGGGGTGGAAAACAACCTTACACTAGCAAATAAGCAATTAATATCTCAAAATAACATATAGCAGCATCTTTGAAGCAAATATTCATCTATGTACCTTTGGATCCTTCCCATTTAACATTTTTCCAATCTGGCGAGCCATTAAAGTCTTCCCAGTACCGGGAGGTCCAAAGAGCAGCATTCCCTTAACATGTTTGATTCCCAATCTAAAACAATTAGTCTATTTAAGTTAGCCAAGGAAGCAAGGGAACAAATTGTAAATTGACAAATTTGTTTACAACAGTAGAGATCATACTCAACTTCAGAAAATGTAGACATACTTAGAGGTTACGTGTGGAGGGAAAACTCTAGAGGCAAAAGCCCTTCGAAAAATATCAGCGAACTCCGCACTCAAGCCGCCTATACCCAAGGACTCAAGGTTGAATTCTTTGTGCCTAAAGATGTTACTGCTAGCAGCTTCACGCTGGTTCACAATCTGCATCAACTCAGTAAAAGACACATGTTAATAAGTTGCTCTGCTTAGCACCATATGACATATTTGCACAGCAAATGTGGGCAACTTATAGCCATATATAGCCCAAGACTAAAAAAGGAATAAAACTTAACCTTTATTCCACTTGAGTTTGGTGCTTCAAAAATAATATATGTATCATCTGTTATCATCCCTCTTTCAATACTGTTTGATTTTCCTTGTTCCTCCATATTTGCCTGATTGACAGTGAAGATGTATCCATTGCCATGATACTCAAATGTTACCTTCTGACCAGTCGTCATAATCTGCATATATAAGACCGGGTTTGCTATGTCAACCAAAATTTATTCCAGTTACAACTAGGAAAACAGAGCAGTCAAACACAGTTTCAAGAGTGAAAATTGTAATTCCCTAAAAATATTAAAAATATAATATCCCAGTTCTTTAACAAAATCTCTAGACATGTAGCACAGGTGACCTTTCTTTTTGTTTGAGTAAGAGAGTAAGAAAACGAATGGTGCTTGACTGTTAAAATGATCTTCAAAAGGAGTTACACCAAAATAAATGCTTTTAACACTTCCATAGTTTAGTCATGAAAACATCTGTGACTAATGGATGGATCAAACGAGTGAAAAGTTGGGATCGGAGTTTCATGCCCTTAATATTGTTAGAAACATACCTTTATGTTTTATATCCCAAAAGTTAGAAGGCAAATTTGATAACAGAATATTTACAAAAATTCATCAATGATACCTCAATTTCTCAAAAATGGATAATACCAAGTAGGAAAAGTTCCTTTTGTTTTTTGGATTAAGGGAGGATGGAAAATCACATGAAACGTGATATAATATTCTGAGAGCAATGGTCCTCCAAACTTTTCGAGTTTCAGAATAAAATGAAACAAGAGATCTAGATCAATATAGAGACTTTGAGATGAAAGTGAAGGAGCAGTGGCGTTTCAGTAGTTGCAAATGGGAATACATTGTGAATAAAAATGAAAGAACTATTTTTGTAAAATCTTAATCTTGTTGGAAGTTATATACATAGCACTTGATTAATGTTAGATCCATGCAACCAAATATGGGCATTAGATTTTCATCCAATCCCTACCATAAGCAGAAAGCTTTATGGATCAAGTGTTGGAATGCTAGGAGGGTAGCAGTACCGGTATTTACAATCTTTACTTCTCCATTATATTGTTCAGTACGTTCACAGATAATATTACTAATTTTGTCAGCTTGAATGGTTGGCATGAGTATTTCTTAATTATTTTTCAAAAGGAAAAAAAAAATAATGCCTATAGATGAAAGACTAATCAGTTAAGCACGCCCCATTCGTTCTCCTCGCAATAATCCGATTAATCCTCCTGGTGGCTGGTGAAAAAACAATAGACATTCCATCTACTAAAACCAATACTATTGATGTTATTTGGCGACCAGTATAAACATCAACAGCTATGAATTGGATTAGTTTCTCTATTTTGGTCAAATCTTAATATTGTTGAATACTATATATACTTAACACTTCATTCGTGTAATAATAGGCATTAGATTCTTTGTTCTATCCCTACCATAAGCAGAAAGCCTTGCAGAGCAGCAGAAGTGTTGGAATGCTAGAGAACAACCTTGGAAAAACATCTATGCCATTGGCAATGGCACACAAACTTCTATAAGGCGATAGAGAGAGATAAAGATGAAGCACTCACCTGGTTAATATATCTCTTCCGAATTTGCTGAGACAAAAGAACGGCATCCACCTACAAGGTAACGTACTTTGTGTCAAGTTGATTGGACAAAAAGCACAAGGGTGAATGAACTCTTCATCATAATTGATAAGCCACACTGGTACATAGACCAAATTTTTTAAACAACATTCTCATTATAAATGATATGCAATCAATAGGAAATGTATGACCGATATATAGGCCCCAGGAGTTAAATCTTTTACCTGTTCGTCTTTCCCTTTTTTCACAAACTCCAACTCGAGAGTAAGCAAAGCAAGATTGTAATTTTCAGGTGGTGAGAATCTACAATCAGAAATAAATTACCACAAAGGCATAGATGAGGTGATGAAATAATATTAACAATTAACAACTAGCACATAAGAAATAGAACCATCAAACCTGTTGATAGATACTGGGTCATCAGTAGACACTTTAGCCTGGCGACGATGAACAGCATTAAGTGCAATACGGCCGCTAGGAATAGCTTCATGGCCAGTACACCGTGGTTAAGGCATCACAGAACATTACACACAATCTTAATAATCCATCGACAAATATTCAGATTACAACTTAGCTAGAAGCAAAAGTATGCCCTGAGAGAATGTTCTTCTTCTTCTTCTTTTTTTTTTTTGAAAGGTAATTCATATGTTCTCCTTAAACAAAAATAAAGCATTAAGAGCCTATAGATAAAAAAATTCCGCACATCTCGTGATTCAATCTTACAGTAATATGAGCGTTAGGTGATTTCTTGATCGGATATCATTAATTAACGAACTCTAATTAAATAGGAAGGACGGTGTAACTGTGTAAGTTCAAACAAAAAGTAAATGTGGATTCGGTCAAATCTCAAACATTCCAACGTGAATTATCATGGCCAAAACCAAAATTTTCAATCAATACTTTATCCAAATCAGACATCTTAAAACAACCGATTTCTCCATCTCAAAGAAAATTAAAAATCAGCCTATATTTTCAACAATTTCACACCATTCATCATTCCACAAAATTTGCTACTTAGTTTAAAAAATCAACTAGGTCCATTCTAAACATTATAACACCACGCTATAACATTTTTTGAAAAAAATAAAAAAAAATGTGATCGCGTGGTGCGTGTAAAATGCGAAGCAGCAGCAAAAGGATATGCGACGGAAAGAATGAATGAATCGGAGATAAGAGCGAAGGCGAGCTTGGATCCAGGAACAAGGAAATTGCGGAAATCGGCGGGTGAGACGTAGGCGAAATTGGTGTTGACGAGATCTTTCGCCGGAGTGTTCGTCACGATCATCATCGATGATCTTCCGGCCATTTTCTAGCCTCAGCTCGATTTCAATAGAGAGATCTATATGTATATAAGTGGAAAAAATAAATCAAAACTGATCGTAAACTTAGAGGAGGAAAGAGGATTGTTGAAGGAGGTTTCGTCAGCAATTTTTCCCAACGCGCTGTAAAAGAAAAGAGTAACGCTATTATGCCACGGGAGTTCAGCCCCCGTCTACTTGTTAAAAAATGATAGATAGACAAATAACTCGTTTAATTAAATTTATCATTTAATATCATATAATTAAATTGAAACTCAACTTCAGTAAAAATGAATATCATTTTTCAAAAGGCAAAAATATCGTTGTAAAAGTACAAGGTAAATATTGATGATTTACTATTACATCAATCAATCAGAGATAAATTTTATCTAGATTAGCACTATTTCACCCGTATTATTTTTTTCATTTTCATTTTTCACTTATTTTCAATCACATGTTTTTTAATAAAATAATATTTTTCATCACATCAATAACTTTTTCTTTTTTAACAATATATTTTCCATCACAACACTTCAAAAAAAGCATTATCTCACTTCAATATGCACCAAACACAAACTAGATGTCTATTTCAACTGTAGCTCTTATTTTGAATCCTATAAATATAGATTTTTATTCTCATTAAAATATACGTAAGTTTTGACTCATTTATTTGTTCTCTTTTTTTCTCTTTAATTTATAACACATTGCTATCACGAACGCTTTTATCCAATTACTATATTTTCTCAAAAAATAAAAAAATAGCAATCGAAACTCTCTGCGCCAAAATTTTTATCCAAATTCACATTGTGATTTTTCATATTATATACACATCTCTGCACCCAAATTTTCAATTCTGCACTTAAATAGGATGTCTTGCACTTAATTTTGAAAATCGCATATGTCTGCTTTTTACGTAAATATTATGACGAAATTTGTTTGCATATCTTGTAATATAATAATTTATTTCCTCAATTAAAATTTAGTTGCAAGGGATTATGTAGAAAAATTAATATGTAAGTAAGTGTTGGAATGCATATTCCATTGAATTTCTTTCCACCTCATTATGCACATCAATTGTTAAAAATAATGATTTATAGTAGTTTTAATTGCATATTAAATTAAAATAAATATTGTCTTGTGATTATGTGATGCAGCTAATGATGTAGGTTATCATCTTTGTATGGAAAAAAATAATATATGATTATATAAATTGATTAAATTTATTTTATGGTATTGATATATGTTATTTGTTATTGTCGTATTACAACGTGATTAAATATTTTTTATGTCCGTTCATAAACTTTAAATTAATCATATTGTTGCTTCTCAATAAGTACAACTCTACAAAATAATTAATATTATACTATAAAACATACTTTTGAAAAGTTAATGTTTTTAAATAATAGTTTATTGGTACTCCTGAAATAGCACAATATTGTTAATATTCTAAAAGGAATATTACTCTAGATGATAATATGTTATTACTTCAGAAAAACATGATATTATTGTGATTCTGGAACGAAACACGGTTCAAACATTTGAATATTTGAGAAGAAATATTGCGAAATTGTTTGAATTAATTAATACAAATTAATATTCTTGAAAAATATTGCGTTTCTCTAAAAGAAATTCAATTTTATATTCATTAATATTCTTGAAGAACATTACTGGATTATTTTTGAAGAATCACAATTTAGACATTTCAATGTAAATATTGTATTGATCCCGTAGAATTGCAATTTTAATTAAATTGATTATAAATAAGAAATAGTTTGTTTATATCAATATTCTTTAAAAATATTATTTTGAGATTTCAGAAGAGTTAATTTGTGTGATATGAATTGTTACATCTCGTCTTAAAAGACTCAGGAAAATCGTGTCACGTGGACCGAAAGTCAAACGTTGAATGACAATGTCAGAATAAGGAGAAACTCAATTAAGCCGATGTCCATGGCCTTTCTCCGAAGTCCCTCTTTTCCAGCCGGTGTTCTATCCCTG